>APFE030497727.1:81374-138762 GCA_000404065.3 Pinus taeda | reverse complement strand
TAGTTTTTGTGTAACCTGGTGTACATGCATTTTTATTTTTCATATCCAACTTTTTGACCTATTCAAATATATTTTTTCATATATATGGATCAGAACATATTTTCACTCTATGCATGCTATGTTGTTAGAGATTTGTTTTCACTTATTCAATTATATTTTTTCATATATATGTGTGTGTGTGTGTGTGTGTGTGTGTATGTGTATGGATCAGAACATATTTTCACTCTATGTAGGCTTTGTTGTTCGAGATTTGTTTTAAATACTGGATCCCAAACTTTAACCATCTTTGCATGTTATTTAGCTTTTCCCATTCCCATGTGGTGATTGTTTCTCAATTTATGCCTTGCGGTGTTTCTTTTGCAACATCTGGTGCAAATGCTAGTATCATAATATTTGAGAGGTATATATATGATAATAAAAAAATGTAAAATATCCATGGAAGTGGGTTATTAGTGGTGGTTCAAGAAACCAGGGAGGATTAAATCTGTCCCCTTGTTTATTAACATGGGAGGTTTGGTGGGTGAGGAACTTGGTGATATTTGAAGGGAGGCTCATGAATATTGAAAAAATATGGCATGGTTAGAGTTTGTGGAACAAGTAGTTGATGGATAATTTTTTATAGGTAGAGGTTTTAGCCGATTTCTTTGATGGTGTGTAACAATTTGGTAAATATGGATGTGTGGCTATGCTAATGATCAGTCCACAGTTAACAAAAATGATAGGGTGCCCAGGTTTATGGATAATTTTTTGTAGGTAGAGTTTCTAGCAGGTTTCTTTGATGGTGTGTAATAATTTGTTAAATATTGATGTGTGGCTATGCTAATGATTAGTCCATAGTTAACAAGAGAATTTTTTGTAGGTAGAGTTTCTAGTTAATTACTTTGATGGTGTGTAACAATTTGGTAAATATGGATGTGTGGCTCTGCTAAAGATTAGTCCACAGTTAACAAAAATGACAGGGGTGCCCAGGTTGATGGAGAATTTTTTATAGGTGGAGATTCTAGCCAATTTCTTTGATGGTGTGTAACAATTTGGTAAATATGGATGTGTAGCTATGCTAATGATTAGTCCACAGTTTCAGTTACGTTTCTTCTGGTTTGGCACGGAGGGCACAAATTCTAGAGCAGAAACTTTGACCCTTTGGTAAGCAACAATTGGATTGGATTTTTATTTATGGTGACTCTAAGACCATTATTGATGGGGTTATAGTGAAGTCTAACTTTTCACCTCCGTGCCTAGTTAATTGGTTGACGCATATCAAGATGTTAATTCAATCATTTTCTGACATTTCCTTTAAACATGTTTAGAGAGAACATAACAATGCAACTAATAAGTTATTAGAGGAAGGTTTAGCGATTTTCACTTTCGACTCAAATCAGGTTTTGAATAAGAGCAAGATCTATCTTGTTTGACTTTTTTGTTCGGATGATCCTATCTATTGCCACATCATTTTTGTCTCTCTAAATTTTGCTTCCGGATGTATTTTGAAAATTATGTTGAAACTTCTATTAGTTTGAAACAAACGGACCCCGTTGAGGAGCAAATATGTTTTGATGTCTTATATCCTTTTAAAAACTTCTAGTTACACATTGTTATCATTTTATTTTGATCATAATAAAAAACTCTTTGGGGATGATATATATACGGGTAATTTCCCGTGCTTTTTTCGTTTTCCAGTGTTTTTCGTTTTATTGAAAAAAAAACTTACATTTGCTTTGTGTCGCTTGAAACAAAACATGATAATAATATTTGAGGGATAATATAGGTAATGCGGTTGCTCTTGTTTGTAGAGTGTTAATTTCGTTGTAACATTTGGTGTAAGAATATAAAGTTATATTCAATATTTGATAATATAAAGTTATAATGAGTGGTGATGGTGCTTCTTTGTAGAGTGTTAATTGCGTTGTAACATTTGGTGTAAGAGTATAAAGTTATATTGAATGTTGATATATAAAGTTATAATGAGTGGTGATGATTGGACGCTTTCTTTGAGCTGTTGAAGATAAGACTAAACATCATAATAATATTTTTCAGAACAAACATTATCCTAATATTTGAGTGGTAAAACCGAAGATGTGGTTGTGAACTTTGTTGCGGGTATTGTGTTAAATATTTGTAATGGATGGATGATGATCTTGAACAGCTTAGAGACAAGACAAAACATCAGTATTTGAGAGAAAATATAGATGATGTAGATATACTTGCTAACTTGTAATGTAAATAAAAAGTCGTTGAGATGGTAAGATGGATCACTAATATATTGCCAAACCGTCCCTCTGAAAAGTGACAGTTACAGGAAAATTGTGTAGGCCACGTGTTACGGTATATTTCACTCATTTGTCTAAACTCTTAGAAGTTCCACAAGTCGAGCGAGATGTAACGATCTTGCTCATCCTGCCAAGTCGGAATGAAGTCCAACGTGGAGGTGTCGTCAATGGACGGGAATTTCTGGAAGTTGAGGCACTCACTGCTGTCCAACAGAGACGCCCAGAAATTCTGCTCCTCCGAAATCTGCTCGCTGTTGCTCCACAACTCCGTTTCTGAAACCCTACACGATCGCGACGGGGAGGCGAGGGAGACGCCATTATTGATATTATTACTGTGTTGAGAGGGCGAAGTGGAAGGCAGTTCGTCCCGGGCATATCTAGCGGCGGCGAGCTGAATCTGGTGGGGTGAAAGAGAAAACGCCGACGGAATTGAAGGTACAGTGTCCGGAAAGTTGAATTTGGCGTTGGGGCCTCTCAAGCAATATACGGCGGCATCGTAAGCACGGGCGGCTTGCTCTGCCGTTTCGTAGGAACCCAGCCATATCTTCGTTCTGGTTTTGGGCATCCGGATTTCGGACCCCCAACTCCCCCATTTTCGCATTCGGATTCCCTTAAATTTGGGGCGTTTTTCACTGCATTCGTTACATGGAAGAGCATTTGTATGATGTTGTTGAGAGGTTATTGCCATATCTTGGCAAAGCCAAAAAACTGTGGTGCTAACTAAAAGTAGTGAGTTATTAAGGATCTGATTAAGGATCTGATTTGCCAGGAGACAGATACTGCGAATTCTTGGACTGAGTGGCGTATGTTGATCTCGGAGAGGATATATAGGTGTCCGCGTGCGTATCAAAAGCGCGGATTTGTGCCACGGGTGTAATAAAAGGACAACACGAGAGAAGACCTGGACGCAGTGATTTGAGGTCTGAATGACGTATATAAAGAAAGTCTATCTCTTGACTTTTTACTCGGAAGACAGTAATGACCATTGGCGTGTACTACTTTTGATTTTATTGACCAAAATGAACCGTATATGACACACCACTTTCAGTGATCGTGATTTGTGAACCTCATTTCGAATATTTTAAAGTAGTTGCCTTAGAAATATGTTAGATTGTTATTTGTATTTTGTAAAGCCTTAGTCTAATAAGGTTGCAATTTCATTTATGCAGGATTTTGAAAAAAAAGGAGCACAATTTTTTTTTAAATTTTTGTTATAGCTATTCAGGTTTAGGACTTTGGGTGTTCTAACGTATTTTAGTATTAAATTTTTTTGATGATTCAAACACTTTCCAAATTAATTAAAAAAAATAAAAAAAATTACTTGATTCCAATCAAAATTTCCTTGTTTAATGGAAATTGTTGCCTCTATGGATGAGGCACATTTCAAATTTAAAAGTATATTAGTGAAATTGAAAAACATTCAAAAATATGTTTACAAAGAAAGATTCGGCTATTAAAAAGTTATGGTTTATTATATTTTATATAATAATTGAGTTAATATCATTATATTTGATATGAAATTAATAAGTTTGACAATGGGCCGTTAGTTGATGTTTAAATTGGAAATAATATTAAAACTTATTTAAATAAATTATATTATATTCAATTATTTATTATATAATATAATAAATTATATTATTCAAAATATAATATCTTTTCTTAATTTTAAATTATTTTAAATTTAATAAAGAAATATATATGAAATATTATGGGAATCAAAGAAAGATTATATCCGATACTATATGGGTAGATGAATAGACGTAATGCAATATTATTATGGTTTAATTGTGTTTTCAAAGTTTAAGTACAAATTGATATTATACTATTTAATATCTAATATATATATATATAGGATATAAAAATATAAATAATAATAGAATTGTGAAATATTTTAAATTAATTTTTTAATATTAATGGATAAATGGTTTTAGGAAAAAAATTTATATTAATTTTATAGAAGAAGTACTTGAAAGTAAAAAAGTTATATAGTCGTGAGGGTTAGCTTAATTGTTTGATGGTTGAGGTCTCATTGCTAAACTATTTTGTCATTGGGAACTCATGGGTCAATTCTCCATTATTTTTATATTAGTTTTATATTTATAGGAAAAGTATTTGAAAGTAAAAAAGTTATATAGTCATGAGGGGTTAGCTTAATTGTTTGATGGTTGAGGTCGCATTGCTAAACTATTTTGTCATTGGGAACTCATGGGTCAATTCTCTATTTTTATATTAGTTTTATATTTATCGGAAAAGTATGTGAAAGTAAAAAAGTTATATAGTCATGAGGGGTTAGCTTAATTGTTTGATGGTTGAGGTCGCATTGCTAAACTATTTTGTCATTGGGAACTCATGGGTCAATTCTCCATTATTTTTATATTTGTTTTATATTTATAGGAAAAGTATTTGAAAGTAAAAAAGTTATATAGTCACGAGAGTTATCTTAATTGGTTGATGGTCATTGGGAGGCCATGGGGTCAATTCTGCTTCCTTCTTGAAACATGATAGATCCAAAAATTTAAGATTAATTAGCTGCTTTATCATATTTTCCATTTTGTCTTCTCTATTGAGAACGCAAATAAGAGGTTATTAAACATATTTCATTATAAAAAGTGCACATATATGCATTACAAAGATTCCCACAAATAGGGCATTCATAATGTTGAATAGCCTAGATGCTAATAACATTGTCAACAACTAGAGACTTTTGAATTACATTGAAATACATGCTAGAGACTTTTGAAGGATAAATTATATTAAATAACCATTTATGTGTGTGTTTGTATTATACAAATGGTCACAATATACAATGAGGGATTACCATAACAATTATGTTAGAACTATATGTTTTGTTGAAACCATTTCCTTAACTTCCTCCACAATACCTCAATGAATATCTCCATAAATCTCTTAAGCAACCTTCATCCCTAATATTACTCATTTCTCCCCATCTCTTCCTCCTCCATAGACTTCTATGGTTGGCTTAATTCATTACAATTTTATTTCATAATTTAGACACTAAATATTATTCACAATTGGTAGTTATTCATTGATACTCCCTCTTGATGAGTACATATGATTTCAATATCTTAAGTTGCTCGTCGAATTGGGCCCATCTTCATATGTTTTCTTCCTCTTTAGTATTTTTCCTTCATCTTCTTTTATCTTCAAATTTCATCTTGTACCTGAAAAAAATAATAATGTGTTTCCTAAAGTCCATATTTAAAAGTAAGCATCCATTGGAATACATGGGTCACCAACGGTTATATCCCTAGTTCTATGGGAAACATTTTTTGATACATAGTTTAGGATGATATCTTTATACTTATACATTCATCTCCCCCTATATCATCACTATCATTTATGAACCTTAGTTTGTCTAGATTACCTATAACTATACCCTAGATCTTCTTCGGATTATCCTTAACCATGCACTCAATTTTCTTGGATTACCCTTAACCATACAAATCTTAGTTGGTTTCATCTTACCAAAAACATACATTACACTAATTAGTTTGAATGACCACAAACCTTCCTCTCCCATGAAAAGTTATAATTGAGCACCACTTCATTTTATGATGGGTATACTTGCCCCATTAGGTTTACATCACATGGACTCATATATATTAGATTTGAATTTCCATGTAGGCCCATGTATCCTTTTCCATTTCACATCAAATACAAACATTCCATTTTCACATCAAATACATTAAAAATGATTAAACTCCATAGGAATGTTATTTTCCATGAATTCAATACATCCTCATCTCAATTATGAACACATGGTACTATTCTTTTAAACAGTGTTTCATGTCCTTTTTGCATGCCTCTTCAACTTCCTTTTTCTATTTCTTTCACTCCATTCTAACCAACTCTCATTTATGCATTGTCTTCTTCTTTCATAGATTCTACTTCTTTATCTCTTCATTTTTCTACTTCATTCATTAAATCGCAGTCTTCTTCTTGCATCTTCTTTGTTCATGTTGTTTACATTTCCTTTGAATCTTCATGGAGTATGATTTTTTTCTTGCTTCTACATATGCTTTTGTCATGTTCTTGCATAATTCTTCTGCTAAATCTTTCACTATACCTTCATAAATTGTTTCTTATAAAAAGAACATTTCCATCCAACAAGACACTTGCAATATTCCTCATACATTTATATTCTTATAAAATATGTTTCTTGTTGGCATTGTTCAAGACCCAACAAGAAACCTATAACCTTGGGTGGGAAAACTTAATTCACACACCACTATCATCATTCTAAGTGACTTTACTTTTATTTTCAACTTGGACTTTGTTTTTATTTGACTTTTGACTTTAACATAACTTTATCTTCACTTAAGTTTTACTTTAACTCCTAACAATAACAATATCTCTTATAGACTCTATCACTTACCTGCCTCTTTACATCAACTTTAAAACGACAATATTACATAATAACTTTAATATTAGACTCTTAATTGTATTTTCCATTTAACATTATATACCAATACTTACTCTCCCATCACTTACATGTCATTTTACATCAATTTGCAAAAAACAATATTACATAATAACTTTAATACATCAATTTGCAAAAAACAATATTACATAATAACTTTAGTATTAAACTCTTAATTGTATTTTCCATTTAACATTATATACCGATACTTACTCTCCCATCACTTACATGTCATTTTACATCAATTTGCAAAGAACAATATTACATAATAACTTTAATATTAGACATTAAGACTTACTCTCCCACATCCACTTGTCTCCACTTGTCTTGGACTTAATAAATTTACTTTGATTTTAACTTCATCAATGAGCAAGGAGGCGAGTCCCTGCCTTGAGTAAGTGGACAAGTAGTTGAAGTAGTTGATTCTCAGTACAATCAAAGCTTAGTTTTGGAACTAACATTGTGAGTTCTAGGATTGAAGCTTAATGTTGTGAGTTCTATCCGAGTTCACAGGGTTAGCCTATTTCTCAGTGCTGGGATTGGCAAAGCTTAGTTTTCATATTATAATTGAGTGGTAAAAAACATCCACATACTTTATGTTATTTTTGTACATCCTGGTAGATGTTGGATGTTGGATGTTGGACAGTTTGCCTTCCACATAGACACCTCAATAACTTAAGAGTTACTTCTCCAACACCAAATAGAGTGTTGTTACACTCACACTCATCCATTACAATTTTAAAGCAGTTAAAAAACTGGTAAATAATATTATGCTGAGGCAATATTTAGCAATAATTCCATCAAATATATATAGAGTTTGCCTTCCACATAAACACCTCAATACCGATTAGAAGGTTGTTACATTCCTAATCATCAATTACAATTTTACAACATTTAAAAAACCAGTAAATAATCTTATGCCAAGGCAGTATTGAACAAGAAATCCATCAAATATATAGAGTGTGCAATGTCAATATTAGACTTGGGTGATTAGAGAATTAATGTATCTCAAATCGTTACATACCTTTGAATTAATTGTAAATTAAAATGCAGTTAACTGGAGCTTCATAGATTTCATAAATGAACATAGTTAAAGGCAGAACCCTGAACCAACAGGGTTTTCGATTAACTCTGAATGGATTCACTTTTAAGTCATTCCTCTTTGCAATACATTCATAGATATTCTTGTAACTTGTAATGTAAATAAAAAGTAGTTGACATGGGATGATGGATCACTCATATATTTCCAAACCGTCCCTCTGAAAAGTAAAAGTTACAGGGAAATTGTGTATGCCACGTGTTGGGTATATTTCACTCATTTGTTGTCCGGGGCATATCTAGCGGCGGCGAGCTGAATCTGGTGGCGTGAAAGAGAAAACGCCGACGGAATTGAAGGTACAGTGTCCGGAAAGTTGAATTTGGCGTCGGGGCCTCTCAAGCAATATACGGCGGCATCGTAAGCACGGGCGGCTTGCTCTGCCGTTTCGTAGGAACCCAGCCATATCTTCGTTCTGGTTTTGGGCATCCGGATTTCGGACCCCCAACTCCCCCATTTTCGCATTCGGATTCCCTTAAATTTGGGGCGTTTTTCACTGCATTCGTTACATCGAAGAGCATTCATATGATGTTGTTGAGAGGTTATTGCCATATCTTGGCAAAGCCAAAAAACTGTGGTACTAACTAAAACTAGTGAGTTATTAAGGATCTGATTTGGCAGGAGACAGATAATGCGAATTACTGAGTGGCGTATGTTGATCTCGGAGAGGATATATAGGTGTCCGCGTGCGTATCAAAAGCTCGTATTTGTGCCACGGGTGTAATAAAAGGACAACACGAGAGAAGACGTGGACGCAGTGATTTGAGTTCTGAATGACGTATATAAAGAAAGTCTATCTCTTGACTTTTTACTCGAAAGACAGTAATGGCCATTGGCGTGGGAAATTCCTATTTCCAACTCCATAGAAAAGTAAATGCTGTCTGACATGCAAGGCAAATAGCTTTAGCCCTCTCTCTCCAGGCTGCTATCTTGATTCTCGTGTTGTTACTCAAAGGGCTAAAGTTATTTGCATTGCATGTCAGGCAGCATTTACTTTTCTATGGGGTTGGAAATAGGAGTTTCCATTGGCGTGTACTAGTTTTGACTTTATTGACCAAAATGAACTGTATATGACACACCACTTTCAGTCATCGTGATTTGTGAAACTCATTTCAAATATTTCAAATTACATGCTAGAGACTTTTGAAGGGGAAATTATATTAAATAACCATTTATGTGTGTGTTTGTATTATACAAATGGTCACAATATACAATGAGGGATTACCATAACAATTATGTTAGAACTATATTTTTTTTGTTGAAACCATTTCCTTAGCTTCCTCTAGGGGAGAGATTCCTAATGTTGTGTAGGGACCAGTAATTGATATAGTACTGGTCCCACCAAACCACCAGTAATTGAGACTTTTTAAACCAAAATTTAAACAGAAATAAATAACATTATGTATAAATAAGTATTAATTTATGTCCAAAAATCACCCATACATTGACTGGGCCCACAACTGTCCATAAATAGTATTTTACTACTTAATACTGCAAAACATATTGACCCAAGTAGAAAACAGCTAAAGCCATAAAGGCATCCAAACTGGTCTATTCCAGAAGTACAAAACAGCAATCACTTCAACCCCCACTCATAAGAACTGCAACTTTGCATCCCAAATAAATATGCCTACCTACACATAACAAAAGGGAATGTATGTCAGCATAATTGTTGTGTTGTTCAACAACTAAACACCCTATGTTCAATAAATGACACCCAAACCAACAACATTTAAACCCAGTTTGTTCAATAAATGACACCCAAACCAACAACATTTAAACCCAGTTTGTTCAATAAATAAACCCAATTTGTTCAATAAATGACACCCAAACCAACAACATTTAAACCCAGTTTGTTCAATAAATAAACCCAATTTGTTCAATAAATGACACCAGACTCAATAACTACAATAAATGACACCCCAATAACTGCAATAAATGACACCCATACCACTCTATTTCTCATTAAAACAGATCAAAGCACATGGATCAACAAATAACCAATTCCCAACCATTAGATCACATCAATTTAAATCCATACCACATTCAAAATGAAGCCATTGCAATCCATGTGCATCCATGTCCACCAATTAAATTCAAGTCCCAAAAACTATAAAAGAAGTCCACCCACTGTTGAAGTTTCATCTTATGCTTTCGAACTATTTAGCAAACTTGAAGACAACATCACAAAACAGTGGCCAATATATCCAAGTTAGTTATATGAATTACAACTCATTCCTTTTACAGTTCTGTTTTAATTTATCAGATTTCTTACATGGTCTGTCTGATTTCTTACTGCTAGAAGGATACCTGGATGGTATCACAAACAGCGATTGAAAGTCGTTGTTCTTACAGTTCTGTCCATAGGATTACAGTTAACCTTTCTTATACATTTACAGTTACCCTTTTTTATACAGTTAAAATTAACCTTTTCTATACAGAGTTTATACAGTTACAGCTTACATATGACAGAGGTTACGTATGTCGTGTTAATACTGTAGTCACAGCTAAACAGGAATTGAACCTTAGCTTACAGGAATGGAACATGCAAGAAGGAGCTTATCTATTAATTTGCTTGTGATAAATGGCCCACACAGAGCAGACTCCCTAGTCGAGAAAGCTTCTGGAACGGTTCGTCTATGTAACCGTTCCGTCTATGTAACTCAATTCTCTGCAGGCCTTTGCCGCTTTTTCATTGCATAGTGCATCCCATACACCATCAGAAGCAATTCTTAGCCTACCTCCAGCATTCGAGAGCTACAATATCAGTGGTCTATGGTAGGACACTGTACATAATGAAACATCATTACGCATTAGAAAAAGAAAGTATCTCATACAAGATGTAGAGCCCAAAGGAAGGGCCTAGATATACACACACATCATACAAGGAAAATACAAAAGGGAATAGGCCATTTACATCAAAAGTTGGATGAAGCTTAACCTTAATCTGTTTCACATATGGTATCGGTACAATGAATTCACCAATATCCATGTCCCCAATTGTGAGTAATAAAAAATCCAATTGAGTACCCGTGATAAAGGATCTTTCCTCGTACCCCCCACCCCTAATGAAAGGTTTTTGTAAATGAAAACATAAAATGCGAAGGTTGTTTGAAATAATCTGCTCCAAGCCAATATTGTGCCTGCCCCCAATGGTGGTGCTTAAGCTGGCATCCATGGGAGTATCCACTGGGATCAGGCTCCTTCTTAAGGATAAGGTACATGAATTGAACCTTAGCTTACAGGCTCTCATTCATCTTATCACTAGTAAGCTCTATACACTAAAAAGCTCGTATTAGTATCTGAGCATGGTTTTAGTTCACCCTATTCTATGAATGAGTTAGAACAAAGCTCTGTATAATTACATATGTTATATCTATATTAAAGCTGAATCTAGTCTATTAGGGAGATAACCAACCTGTGATACACATACTTTATCATATCTATGCATGTATTTCTTAGGTTAGTACTGATAGGTCAACCTTTAGATGATGTTACTTATAAAATATCTGTGCTATTACTTATGCCCAAGTGTAATGAGAATGAGACAAGCAAGTGATTAGGTAAACAAGCATGGTTAGTACCTGCTTATTACCTGTATTCCCTAATCTTTAACAGATATAAGGAGAAAAACGTAATTCATACATGTTTACATACCTTACCTGTTTACATACCTCATTGGTTTAGCTGTATAAAGCTGTTGAAAGTAAATGGAAAAACGTTGTTGAAAGTAAATGGAAAAAAGTTGTTTGAAACAACTATCATAGAATCTACTTGAATGCATATAAAAGTTGCTAAATTGATGAACTATGGATTTACTTGGAATGAGATTTGCAAAATTTTGACACTGCCCTATGGAAGTGAAACATCTATTCTCATTATGAAAACAGTGACATACATGTTGATAATTCCTTGTAATTCCCTGTAATAGAGGAAAATTATTTTTGCAGAAGTAATAAAGCATAATTTGACCTATATTCTGTTATGAAACCAGCTCACAAAAAGATAGAAAAGAGAGATCCACGCCTTAGAATTCAGCCTCTTCGAGGGGGCAACCTCCTTTACATTACATAAATGAACAATTCTTTGATTATTCAAATGACAAAACCTCCTTTCTATATATAGGAGTCTAAGGAGTCACAATATAAACCAGCCGACCTAACAATAATAATATAAAGCCACAAAAATAACAATAAAAGGATTCTATGGGGCACAGTAATAACAATATGGGGGCAATAGAGGCACAACAATATTAGTAAGGGGTATAACTACAATAGTAATGGGGTAATTAGTAGTATTATAGGGACCCAACAGTTACTCCTAATCATAACTCATTATGATTGTAAAGCTTCTCCAATAAATAAGAGTTATAACTGTCATTGTAATAGCCCCTGGCTAATTTTCCATGTACATAAAATAAGACCAAGGTCATGGGACACATATTCTAAGCTGAATGGTGGGAAAAACATTATAGTGGGAATAACTTATGGTTAATAATGGTTATGGAAATTGGCAAAGGCATTGGAAAAGGAAAAGAGGCAACAATTGACATTTAACTATGAAAATAAAGGAAAATAGGAGAAAAGGAAGGTGAAGAGACACAAATTTGCATGTAAGGGAAATTAGAAGGGAAATGAAGGAAAATGAAGAAAAAAGGGAGATCAATGATAAAAAGGCATCAAATAATCAATTCATGACTTTTTCTCATCTTTTGTCAGTTCAGTTTTGGTTCTCTCCTTCCACACTCTCATTCTCTCATACCCTTGCACACTTAGACTATTATTGGAGCATCCTTGGAGCACTCTAGAATTCACTTGGATCGGAAAGAAGCAAGAAAGCAAGGAAGTGTAAGGATATAGTTGGATCAACAACTACAATAGGCTTACTTTGTAGATAACAAGTTGCATGTGATCTCCTTGCTGATTTTTGGATGCATGGTATATGCATGTGATTCCTTGGTTATGTGTTGTCATTAGCATGGGGATTTGGTTGTCTTGACAGTGGTTTAAACATTTCCTTTCCATTTCCTAGATAGCCATGGTGTAGTGGGTTCCCCGTTTTGGTTTTCTAATTGGTTCTTTGGTTTCCTATGGTTGTGGGTTGGAACAAATTCGCATGAGCCTTGAAACAACTTAGGTTCCTTGGAGGTTGTGGGTTGAGTTACCAGTCCATGGAGCCTGTGGGTTAGGAAAAGCGCTCTGGAGCCCTGAAATAGCTTGGGCTCCCTTGAGGTTGTGGGTTGAGTTACTTGTTTTGAGAGCCCTGGACAATTTGGGTAGAGACCAATTTGGTTGATGTTAGTTATTTTTGGATCGTATAGGTGAGATCAATGTGCTTGAGGGTGGAGGTTGTTTGGGCTCTGGAAGCCCTGGTTGGTTATATTTTGGTTTAACCTTTATTATCCCACATTCATGCTTGGAATATGGTGCAATGGTGATTAGTTGAAAGAGAGATTTGGTTCAGCCCAATCTATGGTCAGATGGTATGTGGAAGTCCCTGACTTGATTGACATTTTCATATGTTAATATGAGTTATTTTCCTATTTTGATATATGAGCACTTGTGTTGATTATTATGGTGATATTATGGTAAATTTGTCATTGTTTATATTTTTGTTATATGCATGGTTTTATGATGTGATCTAGTTATGGTTCTTGTTCATGATTTGATATATTGCTAGATGGTTGATGAATGCATGGGCTAACAAGTATTATTACAGCTAGCTTGAGCGGGCATTGACCCTCCTTGATTATTTTATGAGGTTCAGAAGTTTATGATGAGATATGCATTCATGACCCGTAGCTTATATGTTTGTCATGTGTTTCACAAAATTTATATCATGAATTAGGAATATATTGGTCAAGATCTGGCCCAAGTTTTGTTTGTTTGTCATTGTTATCCTTATTTTCATGATTTTGGAAAGTTACAGACAGTTATGGGTAGTGTTATGGAGCCTTGCCTTAAAAGGAGGCATATATCTCATGACTACATGCACTAAACTGAGGAATTTGGGTCATAACCACTGGTAGTCTGGCCTATGCATGTGGTTATAGCCTCCCAACCACATGCATGCAGTGTTATGGTGTGGTTAGGGAGTTTCTCTTGTGAAAAAGAGTTCCAACTCAGGAATTGATCACTTAGGGTAGTTTGTAGCCTCCTGAGTGGTCTGTAGTCCCTGAGGGATGGTTGTAAGTTGTCAGTTAGTCAGCCCCACTTCCATAACTGGAACTTAGAGGTTGGGTCATATCATAGTGACACTCAAATCATGTTTACCCTAGAGAGCTTGTCAAAGTGGGTAAATGTGGGGTGGGGCATTACAAGGTGGTATCAGAGCTTCCAAGTTCAAATGCTTGGCTTGGATGGGATAATTGCATATGGTTATGCATGCAAGTCAGTTGTTTATGTGTTCACCATGCATGCATGTAGGTTACTTCTTATTATGATCATGATATTTAGGTATGAGTTGATATGATTGGGAAGATTATATCGTGCTAATTTGGACTGATTGCGCAGATGTGATAGCCTCCCTTGAACTTCATTAAGGTATGATTTTGATTATTTCTCTATTTTTGGTTTATCTAACATGACATGTTTGCAAGAGATAGAAGATCATAGATGCATAGAAAATGGTGGACTATAATTCACATGACTCCTCTTATGTTGGGAATCACGAATATTGTTAGACCAAAACCCGCATGTGTTAGTCAACGATCACATTGCCAGAGATAAGGATCCACGAGAGGAAGTTAGTCCATGTTAGGAAACAGACAAGGAGCATTGGTTTATCCAATGTCCAAAAATCTCCCCCCCCCCCCCCCCAACGTGATCCAAGTCTGTATCAAACTCATGACATACGCTCTAATACCACTTGTTTGGAATCATGATTGTCGTTAGACCAAAACCCACAGGTGTTAGTCAACGATTGCATCGCCAGAGATAAGGATCCACGAGATGTGGCTAGTCCATGTCATGAAACACATAGGGAGCGTTGGTTTATACAATGTCCATCACCTTACAGACCTGATGTGAATTCAATGGAATGGGACAGATCAATTGAGCAACAACGAGAATAGTACTCTCCTGATATAGAAGATATATTAAGAAGTTTGAAGGAAGAAATTATAAGTTTTTTTGAAGAATATTCGGCGAAAATCACATAGAAAAACTTATGTCGACGCGTTTCGAACCATCCACTGTGGTTCATCATCAGCACGATGAACCACAGTGGATGGTTCGAAACGTGTCGACATAAGTTTTTCTATGTGATTTTCGCCGAATATTCTTCAAAAAATTGATATGGATCACAGAAGTCTAAGTTCAATAAATTATAAGTTGTAAGGCAAATAAAAAAGTTGATTTAGGCATAGGAAAGGCTTTCCTGTAACACCCTCCTCCCACATCTACCCAAGTAACCAACCAACCGGGTAAACATGCGACGAGAGGCTATTATGATTTGATTTGACCTCCTATATGACCTTAAGGAAGTGGAATCAACCAAACATTCAACATCAGCTTCAGGACCCTCAGGAACCAATCCAACACTTTAGATAGCTTACCCTTGGGTCCTACTGAAGTTTTGACCATTTTAAGCCTTAGTCCCTCTCATGTTATAGGCATGACGACGTCCAAAAACCTAGAGTCTCTCTCACAGGCTTGTATGCCAGCGTCCAGAGACTCGTTTTGCCAGTTTCTTGCCAGCATCCTCGGGATTTGAGCCACTTTTTCAGGCCTAAAGCCCAAGTCACTTCCCAGAATGGAATGATAAATTAAGAACAGTAAAATAATAGGGAAACAATGTTGTAAAAACAATAATTTAAACAATACCTTAATCAGACCCCTACTAGCCATGACATGCATTTCATCAAATAGATCACAAACATGTAATCTACAGGTGTAACCAATAGAATTAAACATAGGAATCTCATACTTATCTGAGGATCACTAAGAACCATTTTTCCGTCATGTCATTTTCTACATTATCATCTATTAGGTCATAGATACATTATCCATTCATTTACAAATAAAAACATTTTGAGAGCCATACATAGCCACTATCATAAAACATAGACATAACCAACATAGTAAGAACAAAATTACCATAAATATATCAGCAATAAGATCCACATATAAATCAGTACATTTACACATGAAACCAAGGGAATGAAATCTTCATTAATGAAAGCAATAAACCAACCAGAGATGGGACTACCACATTCCAGCCGACCATAGATTGGATAAGCCAAGTCTTTCTTTAGCCAATCACCCTCGTGCCATATTCCAAGCATGAATGTGGGACTCATAGACCACACCAAGAAAAAACACCAAACAAGCATGCATTCCACCGATTTTCTCCACCTACACCGTGAGGAATTTGACTGCCTCCTAGTCTCTCAAGCTTTACCATAATCCACATTCTGAACCAGGGATCACTAGGCCCTACACCGAGACACATTCTCCAGGCTTTACCATATATCCCATCCCAGGACTACTAGGCCTGACGGAGAGAAATCCACCTCTTGGCTTTACCGCATATCCTACCATTCACCTGCAAGGATTCCTAGGTCCATAGAGGCACACAATCCTAGCTTTACCGCAACCCATAGTCTAGCTCAGAGGTTACTAGGTTAGTGGCTTTACCATGATCCATAGTCTAGTTCAGGGACCACTTGGCCATGTCTTTTTCATTTCAAAGATCCACCCCACTCTGCTTCGAATCCATCCAGCCAACCCAGCTCAACCGAAAATGAGAACCCATCTCATCAAAGCTATCAAGAAATGGCAAGGCTAGGCATATGAACACAGTCACACCTGGAAAAACCCATGCCATGATAGAAAATAACCACATGCAATACCATGCATGCCAAATATAGTAAGGAAAATACGCATGCAAGTCGATCCCTGCAATGAAGCTTGTTGTAGCTGCTTGATCCTGCCTTTCCCTGCTTAATCGTTGCTTCCTCTTGCCTTCTTTGCCTTTCTTTCTCCAATGTCAAAGTTCTCCAAGAAACTCTAAGTGTCCAAGAGTCAGAAAGAGAGAGAGAGAATAATGAGAGAGCTCCAAAACTCAACTGACAAAAGGTTACCAACTGATCCTCAGCAACCTTTTTATGACTAATGCCTCTATTTTCTTCATTTTCCATTATTTTCCTTCATTTTCCTCCTCACATGCAAACTATGACCTTTCACCTTCTTTTCTCCTAATTTCCATTATTTTCATAAATAAATGTGCCAAAAATGCCATTTTGCCTTTCCAAACCCTTTTCCAATTTCCTTAGCCATAAATAACCAAATGAGCACCCCCCAGGATGTCTTGTCCAACATTCAACTCAAAATAAGTGTCCCATCAATCATGGTTATTATTTTTAACTTTTATTACATGGAATTTTCACCAGGGTTGTTACATTTCCAAAGCTCAAGAAAAGCAAGCAAAGGTTAGTGTAGTCATCCTCTACAGCCTCTCAGATTTGAACAAGTAGGGAGAGTTGAGTATCAGTCATGGAAAAGAGGAAAAGACTAATGGGGCATATGAGAGTAGGTCCCGATAAAGATATAGGTTGGACAAAGATGATACACCCAAAGGTGGCATATCTTTGGATACACATGACAGGCGAGCTAACACTCATGGATTTTATCCTAGTTTCGGTTTTGAGAGATATCATCATCACTACTGCCAATATTCTTATAGGAGAAGTGAGAAGCAATATTTTCCAAAGGAGTTCAACAAAGCCAAGCCTCCTACATTTGATGGGGATGTGAAGAAATGAAAAGATGCAGAAGCATGGCTGCTTGGGATGAAGAAGTTCTTTGGATTACATGATAATTCACAGAATATGAAATCCAAGATAGTGATCTTCAGTATCAAGGGAAAAGCAAATATCTGGTGGGAAGATGTGAATCATGTTAGAGGAATCATGGTAGAGGAGCTTAGTTGGCATGAGTTTAAAAGACCCTTCAAGAAGAAGTACATGTCTGAGAGATACTATGATGTTAAGGCGAAGGAGTTTATTAGTTGAAGATGGGTTCCATAACAAATGAACAGTACACGACCAATTTTTTGGAGTTGTTAAGGTATGTGCCCTACCTCGAGGATGAGAAGATAAAGGTTTGAAGGTTAATCAATGGAATTCCTTTAGCGTTTAAAGATCAAATTGAGTATGGTGAGCCTCGGTGATTGAAGGAAGTCATCGAGAAGCTGAAGCACTCTTATGAGTAGTCAAAGCGCAGGTTTGAGCCTAAGTGTGATTGGAAAAGTAATGGGAAGACTAAAGGAAAGTGAGCTAAGAAGCGAGGAATATCTCATGATGCAGGTGACAAGGAGAATGTAACACCATACAAAAATTTCAATGCAGTTGACAAAGGACATGGATTTCATTCTAAGGAGCAGAATAAGGGTGATGATGGAAAACCTTTGAGGTGTTGGACTTGTGGTGGAGAGCATCACCGAAGTGAGTGCCCATCACATCAGGGTGGTAGGCCTCAAATTTACAATGCTTAGGAGGCACAGATAGTTGGAGATTTTGGGCAGAGTATTCCTCATATTTATGCACCAGTGGATAACAGGAAGGTTGATCATCGAGCATCCATTATTGATATGGAAGGTAAGATTTTTTATCAAGTTGTTACCATTTTTGTTGATCCTAGATCTAATTATAGTTATATCAGTCCTGACTTGGTCGATAAGTGTTTCTTGAATAAAGAAGTGCATGTAGAATCTTGGTTGGTGTAGTTGGCTACAAGGACCAAGAAAAGGGTTCATCATTGGGTGAAATCTTGTGTATTTGAGCTAAATGGTATGCCTACATCAACACATCTAAATGTGCTTCCATTCAAATCATACAATATTCTCTTGGGAATGGATTGGTTGACACTCACAGGACCAAAGTGGACTACTATGATAAGTATATTGAGTGTCTGGATGACGGTTGAGAAAGAAGAGTCTTGCAAGGAAAGAAGAAGCCTACATCAGTGAGAATGGTTACAACTATGCAGGCAAAGTGTAGTTTCCAGAAGGAATGTGTATTGTTTGTAGTGCATATTTCTAATGACAAAGGGAAGGATGTTGAGGATGATGAAGTCTTGAAGTACCCTATTTTGTAATAGTTTCAGGAAGTGTTTCCTGCAAATATTTTAGAGTTTCCCCCTCAGTGGAATTTTCTATTGAGTTGATGCCAAGAGAAACATAAACATATAAGGCACCGTATAGGATGAGCACTCTGAAGCTGCTGGAATTGAAGTTGCAACTTAATGAGATGCTTGATAAATGATACATAAGGCCCAAGTGTGTTGCCTCGAGGTGCACTAGTATTGTTTGTAAAGAAGAAGGTTTGCACTCTCGGGTTGTGTATTAATTACAGGTAGTTGAATAAAGTGACTATCAAGAACAGGTATCCATTGTCATGGATTGATGACCTGTTTAATCAGCTAAAGGGAGAAAACGTGTTTTCAAAGATTGATATGAGAGAAAAATATCAGGTGTGCATCAAAGAAGAAGACATTTATAAGACTACATTCCATATGAGGTATCGACATTATGACTTTGTGGTGGTTCCTTTTGGTCTTAACAATGCTCTAGCCACTTTCATGTGTTTGATGAACAACGTGTCGCGTCCTTACCTAGACAAGTTTGTGACAATGTTTATTGATGATATATTGATATCCTCCAAGAATGATGAAGAACATGCAGAGCACTTTGCAACAATATTGATATTGTTGAGAGAGAGTCAGTTGTATGCCAAGCTTAGGAAGTGCAATTTATTTTAGTCTCAGATTCACTACTTGGGACATGTTCTTTCCAAGGAGGGGATATTAGTGGACCCGGAAAAGATTAAAGCTATCATGGAGTGGCCAACTCATAGGAATGTGGATGAGGTCACATCATTCATGGAACTGGCAAGATATTACATGTAGTTCATCAAGAAATTCTCATGGATTGGTTATCATATTACATTCTTGCAGAGAAAAGGGAAGAAGTTTGAATGGAATGAAGAGTGTGCAACTAGTTTTGAGTAGTTGAAGCATTTTCTTAAAAATGCTCTGGTTTTGAAGATTGTATATCCTAATAAGGAGTTTGTGGTTTGTACAGATGCTTGCAAGGAATGATTTTGTGGACTACTTATGCAGAAAGGACAAGTGGTTTGCTATGAGTCAAGGAATATGAATAAGCATGAGCAGAACTATGTGACTCATGATCTTCAGTTGGCAATTATCATTCACGCATTGAATATGTGGAGACAGTATCTAAATTCCAGGCAAGCTAGATGGTTATTTATCCTCAGTGAGTTTAACTTTGAGATCAGGCACATTAAAGGAAAGGAGAAAAGGGTTGGAAATGCTCTCAGTAGGAGAGTGTGGGTGAATCACATTCCATCTGTGAGCTCTTATGGGACAGATTTGCATGAGCATATCTTGCATGTAGATTAACATGATGACAGGTACTGCCAGTTGAAGCAGAGATTGCAGTAGTAGAGTGAAGGTGTTAGGGATGAGGAATATCACGTCACAATAGATTGCTTTGTCAGATTCGGGAACAAGATTTATTTGCAGATAACAGTGAGCTCGAGAAGCTTATCTTTAGGGAGTTTCATTTCAAGCCTTATTCAGGCCACCCAGGATATAAGAAGAATTTTACAATAATCAAGAAGTTATACTATTGGCTGAATTTGAAGAAAGAGGTGGTTGAGTTTGTTGCAAAGTGCTTGAACTATTAGTAGGTGAAAGTAAATTTAAGCATCCAACTGGTTTGCTGCATCCTATTTCAATTCCATAGTGGAAATGGGAGGTCATTTCCATCGACTTCATTACAAGTTTTCTAACTGTATCAAGGCAACATGCTTCCATCATGGTTGTGGTTGATAGGTTGAGCAAAGTAGCTCACTTCATTGTAGTAAAGTATACAAATTCAGCTAGTGAGGTAGCTCATATCTTCATCAGTGAGCTTGCATGGTGTTCCCAAGAATATTATATCATACAAAGATGCCAAGTTCACTTATAGGTTTTGGAAGGAGTTGTTTGCAGGCTTGGGGGGAAAGTTAACATTCAACACAACTTATCATCTACAGACAAATGGACAGACAAAGAGTGAACAAGATTTTCGAGGATATGCTAAGGATGTATGTTGTGCATCAACATAGGAAGTGGGAGTACTATCTTCCACTGGTGTCGTTTTCATATAACAATGGGTATTAGGAGTCCTTGAGGATGAGTTCATTTGAGGCTCTTTATGGGCAGAGTTGTAATACTCCTATCAACTGGAGTGGTCCATTGAATAAGGTGTTAATTGGACAAAATATGTTGGCTGAGATGGAGTAGGAGATGCAGGTTATTAGAAGGAATTTGAAGGTAGCACATGACAGGTAGAAGAGTTATGCAGATCAACATAGACCATCTGAGTTTCATATTGGGAATCATTCGTACTTGCACATCATTGGGATTGGATCATGTGCCAAGTTGACACCTCGATATTGTGGGCCTTTTGATATCCTTGAGAGGATTAGACAAGTGGCTTACAAACTTGCATTGTCATCAATAGTGAAATTCTGTGATGTTTTCCATGTTTCATTGCTTAAGAAGTATGTCATGGATGTTGATCATGTGATTTATTGATGTGTCTTGCAAGTGGAACCAGAGGGAGACTTCCAACAAGAACCTCAGTGAATTTTGCAGTGGAAATAGTTTGTGCTCCGAAACCAAGCAATAGAACAATTTAAAGTGCAATGGAAACACTTTGGGCCTAATGAAGCTACATGGGAGATGGATGATCAAATATGGGCTTTGTATCCTTCTTTATTTGCTGGTTAAACATATTTATTTAGTTTATGTGTTTTGGTTTATATTTATATATGTATATGTGTATTGTAAATACTACAATGAGTTGTGTTATAAAGCTCCAATAAGAAATATTTTGAAAATACTGCATCGAGTTGTGTTATAAAGATCCAATAAGCACTATGGTGTTCATGGTTTCAACAGTTTGGTATGATGTAAATGTTGCATCGAGCTGTGTTATAAAGCTCCATGGGGAGCATATTTCTCTTGTTATAAGCATCATTGAACACCAAGGACAGTGTTTTGTAACATCTCATTGATTTTCCATGTAAATAAAATAAGACCAAGGTCACGGGACACATATTCCAAGATGAATGGTGGGAAAAACATTATAGTGGGCATCACTTATGGTTAATAATGGCCATGGAAATTGACAAAGGAATTGGCAAAGGCAAAGGGGAAATAATTGACATTTAATTATGAAAATAAAAGAAAATAGGAGAAAAGGAAGGTGAAGAGACACAAATTTACATGCAAGGGAAATTAGAGGGAAAATTAAGAAAAAGGGAGATCAATGATAAAAATGCATCATAGAATCAATTCTCGACTTTTGCTTAGCTTTGGTCAATTCAATTTTAGTTCTCTCCTTCTACACTCTCATTCGCTCACACTCTTGCACACTTAGACTATTCTTGGAGCATCCTTGGAGCACTCTAACATTCACTTGGATTTGGAAGAAGACAAGCAAGAAAGAAAAGGAAAGCAAGGAAGCAGAATATTTTTGGATGCATGGTATATGCATGTGGTTCCTTGGTTACGTGATTTCGCTGGCATGAATATTTTTCTGGATTGACAGTGGTTTCAGCCTTGCCTTGCCATTTCCTGCATAACCATGGTGTAGTGGGTTCCCCATTTTTGTTTTCTGATTGGTTCTATGGTTTCCTATGGTTGTGGGTTGGAACAAATTCTCTAGATCCATTAAACAACTTGGGTTCCTTGGAGGTTGTGGGTTGAGTTACTAGTCCCTAAAGCCTTTGGGTTGGGACAAATACTCTGGATCCCTAAAACAGCTCAAGTTCCCTGGAGGCTATGGGTTCGTACAAATGCTCTGGAGCCCTGAAATAGCTCAGGTTCCATGGGGGTTGTGGGTTGAATTAATAGTTCCTAGAGCCCTGGAGATTTTGGGTAGAGACCAATCTCGTTGGGGTTATTGATTTATGGAATGTATAGGTTAGATCATTTTGCTTGAGGGTTGAGGTGGTTTGGCCTTTGGAAGACTTGGTTGGTTATATTTTGGTTTAACCTTTATTATCCCACATTCATGCTTGAAATATGGTGCGAGGGTCATTGGCTAAAAGAGAGATTTGGTTCAGCTCAATCAATGGTCAGGTGGTATGTGGAAGTCCCTGACTTGGTTGGCATTTTCATACATTAATATGAGTTATTTTCATATTGTGACCTATGAGCACTTATATGGATTATTATGATGATATTATGGTTGATTTTTCGTGGTTCCTATTCTAGTTATATGTTGGTTATATGCATGGTTTTATGATGTGCTCTAGTTATGACTCTTGTTCATGATTTGGTATGTTATTGGATGGTTGATGAATGCACAAGCTAACAAGTGTAATTGAAACTAGCTTGAGAGGTCATTGAACCTTCTTGGTGATTTTCAAATGAAGTTCATAAGTTTATGATCATATATGCATTCATGACCTGTAGCTTATATGTTTTTCATGTGTTTGATGAAATTCCTATCTTGCATTATGCATGTATTAGTCAAGATCTGGCTCAAGTTTTGTTTTTTTATCATTGTTATCCGTATTGTCATGATTGTAGAAAGTTATTGGTAGTTATAGGCAGTGTTCTTGAGGCTTGCCTGAAAAAGTGGCATAGATCTCACGACCACATGCACTGAATTGAGGAATTTGGGTCATAATCTTTGGAAGCCAAGCCTATGCATGCGGTTACAACCTCCCAACTACATGCATGCAATGTCATGGGTGCAGTTGGGGAGTTTCTCTTGTGAAAATGAGTTCCAACTCAGGGATTGATCACATGGGTTAGTTTTCATGCTCCTGAGTGTTTTGTAGTCCCTAAGGGATGGTCGTAAGTTGTCGGTTAGTCTACCCCACTTCCATAACAGGAACTTGGAGGTCAGGTCATATAATAGTGACACTCAGCTCATGTTTACCCTGGAGAGCTTGTTAAAGTGGGTAAATGTGGGGTGGGTCGTTACAGTCACAGTAAGGCAAGATTGTAGCATGGATCAATATGTTTGATACAAAAGTTATTTATTCTCAAGGTTTTCAACTGTGTATTTTTAATATCATTTAAAGCATGCCTAGCACTTTGTGAATCTTTTGTTATGAAACTATGTTCTCAAGATGGAGATTAGGACTTAGTACAATGTTTACATATTTCATAATGTATACTTTTTTGGTGGTAGAAGCTATTAAGGATAGGAACCATAACAATAAAAAGATTTTGGATTTTTTAAATCTTCCATATTTTCGCTATTGCTATAAATTGTGACGTATTAGTTGTTTAGTCAAAGTGTTGATACAAGAAGATATGCCAATATTTACACACTAGTGAAACAAGCTTCAATAGACTCAGGGAGTCTACTTGGCCCAACTTTGAAACAGATCTAGTTTGCTCATTTGGGTAAAACATTGTCAAATCTAGTAAAACTCACAAGATTGATGAAGAGAGTGAGTTAGTTTGACTGGATATGAACAATATGGATACATTGTTCTTCTTTCAATGTCAAACTGATAGGGATATATTGTTCTCTCACCGTGAAAAAAGGCTCAATTTTTGTACTAAGCTACCCTTTGTTTTATTTATCTTTTAACAACAAAAGATGTTATTTTCTTCTACTAATTATTTTTCTTTATTCACATTTTCATTGTCATACATTTATTACCAATGAAGACTATGTATCATAGTTTATGTCAGTCATTTATAAAATCGTTGCCACCGTAAAATGCATTATTTACATACATAATAAGGTTTGTTTTAAAAATGGACTTGCCATCCATTTGTTTGATGAGGTCTTGTAGATTTTATCTATGATGAAGTCTGTCATCTGACAATGTCTACATGTTTGTAATAGGGAGGTAGGTGGAAAACTCAAGAACGAATGGCTTCATAGGCAAAGGGGCAATGTGTTTAAAGTTGATCTTAATTGGTGTTGTGTGTGTCGTCAATATGGTTGTAATTTAGAATAGGTTATATTATATTTTCCATATAATGAATCATTACAATGGGCTAAAAATACGTCTATGGTAAGTTGTTGGGTTTTTTGGCTCTACACTAATGTCCACTGACAAAGGGTCAACATACCAATGGTTTGTTTTGATATGTCTAATAAACTTCTATTGCATATTGTGTATGTCTTTTTGTAGATTTGAATGTCTATTGCCTACTATGTATGCTTTTATGCAAATTTTCATGATTTTCCTCAACAATTGGACTTAGAAAAAAGGTTCTTCAATTTTTGTAGATCACATACTATGCAAAAAAATTTATAAAAAAAAAAAAAAAAAACTTGACCTCTTGTCTTCTTACCTTGGTCACCATTAACTTGATTCACGGTCGTCTTCAATTCAAATATATAGATTCACCATCTACATCTAAATTCATTACTGAACTACTATGATATCACTATTAGTTTTTAAAGAGTGGCAACATAGTTAAAAGGCTATAACCTATAAAACAATTATACCATATACATGTTGCAGTGGACACACAAATATAGCGCTAGCCCAAAGGATTCTTATAAACAAACATGCACATCATCTCTTTAACACATTGTGCTATAGACCTGTTAAAGTGGTTTAACAACCTAACAATATTGAAGTTCATTAACAAAATGCAATACAAAACCACATTTAATAATCCTTAATGTTGGAACACGTTTTTTGTTAATCCTTAATGTTGGAACTCATTTTTTGTTTCTTCACCAATCAAGTGATGAGCAATGCACTAATTATCTCTCAACGTGTTGAGAGGCATCAAACATGGATAATCTGCAGTTCTAAACGCATGTTCAGGTTTTGCCATATTTTTCCATATGCATCCTTAAAACTTTTTGTAAATCATACACCCTATTATGTCTATTTGAATGTTTATAAACATAGGTTCTTCCAAGGTTTGTTTGAGAAGTTTTTAAACATGTAATATGATGATATCTAAGTAATTTGTATTTTTTTCTCTATTTACTTGCTTAAAGGTCTAAATTGCCATCTCTTGATGTTATGGTTTTTTGTCAAAGTCGCCTGGATCGAGTATGGATTCGGATTCGAATTCGAATTCGACAACCATGAAATCCGAAAAAAATGTTACACAATTAAATGTTACACAATTAGATTTAATTAATATATAGTAAAATTTAAAAAAATAAAAATATATAGAATAAAATAAAAAAATTGATTTTTTCCATTGAAAAAATAAATTTAAAAAAAAAATTAGTAGAACATATTATTTTATTAAAAACATGAACATATATATATTAAATTATGTATAATTGATAAAAAAAATGAGTCATGACATATTATTTCATGGGAAACACAAATATATACATTAAGTCATGCATAATTAGTAAACAAGTGTAATATGCAGCATTGTTGCTTAGTACCTGCCACTTATATAAAAAGTAATGGATAATGATTATTGAATAATTGAACAAATTCATAAATGGATCAAAATAGAGTGCCTTTTATGCAAAAAGTAGTGGATAGTGATTATTGAATGCTTGAACAAATTCATAAATAGATTAGATAACCTTAGATCAAAACAGAGATATGTGCATAGATAATTTTGGGTGAAATATCAATCCCAACATCTTTATTTCTTACATAAAATAAGATTTTATTGAAATGTGTTTGTACACATTTAATTCCATCTTTAACTTATAAGATTATATAAATAATGATCATTAGTCTCTTTATATAGTTGCATTAAATGATTATTTAAGATTAAATAGAAACTGTAATAAATGTATTATTAATTGAAATTTCTATAAAGTGTTTTCAAAACCTTTATAGAAAGATTAAGATTATTACCCATTATTATAAATTTATTTTCAAATCAATATTATATATTTTTATTTTTTTTATTACATATTTAATAAAAATTTTATGTTAATTTTTAAAAATAATATAAATATAAAAATTACAATAATTTATTATATATTACCTTGTTATCTCATCATATAAAGAATATATAAAATAAAATATTGATTTATATAATTATAAATAAATATATATTATTAATCACTATTTTTAAAACATATATGTTGTCATAGAATAAAGAAAGGTGAAGATGTTACATATTAAATTTTGATGGAAATTGGCCGTAATGTAAAATTCTAAATGTAAAAAATACACATTAATACACTTTAAAAATATTTGTTCGAACACACTCGTTAGGTTTCCAATGTGTTTTTTCCAAACAATAGTTATATATTTATTTATATATATATATATCAAAGTTAATTATATAACAAGATTACATTATATATAAGTTATATAATATAATTTAGTTGTGTTTTAATACAAAGAGTTAGGTTTTTTTAAAAAACAAATGTAAACATTAATAATATGTATATTTTTAATAAACAAGGTTTAAGTTAGTTTAATATTTTAATGGTGTATGGTGATGTATATATGTGAATCAATATACGTTGTTTATTTATATAGAAAAGATAACTACTTGATATGATCCTTTAAATGTATAATGGGTTGGTTGGGATTACGAAAAGGGATAGGTAATTGGTAGATTCAGGGGAAACACTAAAAAATTGTTAAAGACTAAGTGTAGTTGTAAGAGTATCTTATAATCTAAACCCGTTAAGAAACATATTTTACATATTTAAAACCAAACCATTCGATTAAAAATTTGTATTTCTCATTTGTTTAAAAAAAACTATTGATATATATCAGGTGTTTCACTCCTTAATACATAATTGACATTTCATAAACTATTATAATTATTTAATTATAGAAAAACACATTTTAGCACACTAAAATAATGAATATTGAACTATATGCGCATGCCTTATGTTGAAATGTGAAAGAAATTAAATCACAATCTCTCTATACATTACTCCACCCATTTCTATACATCATTTATTAAGAGTATGAATAGTGAATAACATTGGTTATGGTAACATCTAATCATGTGAATGATAGAATAAATACAATTCATTGGTTTATGTAATTTTTGCAAAATGCAGACCATTAAAACTGCGAAATCAACATAATTTTTCCACGCAAATCTTAATGTTAATCTAAATTAAGTGGCCTATATAACGGAACTGACAGTAGTACTAGATGGATGAGGGTAGTATTTATATTAATGTTAAAATGAGCATGTCAGTGTCGCTTATTAATTGATCGTGATGACACACTGTATAATTTGTATGCCCGCATTTCTTCCAAAAATTTGGGATGCCACGTTTAAAACATAGGTGCATTGCTTAGTACAAAACCAAGTTGAAGCATATCCATCCCATTTAATGTTATATCTGAATAACAATAGGATATAGTACAAGTAATTTAATAGACTAGTTATGTGTAGTTTTTTTTTTTTAAATATAATTTAAACCCCATAAAAATTGTCAAAACCATATTTATAGCAAATAAAAAACAAAACAAAAAATAATTTAAAATAATTTTAAATTTTACAAATTTTGTTTTTAATATAAATTTATTACAAACATTATAAAAACTTTATAATATTTTTTAGATTTAATAGATGTCAAAGTAATTTGATTTTGAACTCATTACAATATATAAAAATGCATCATGATATATTATTTAATTAGAAACACGAACATATGCATTAAATTATGCATAATTAATATGAACACATATATTGAATTATGCATAATTAATATGTTTTAAGTAAAAAAAAATTGTGACCTTGGCATGACTTTTGTATTCATTATCTTTAATGGTGTATGGTGTATGGATTTTAATGGTGTATGGTGTATGGTGTACAGCTTTTAATAGTGTGTGGTGATGTACATATGTGAATTAATATTTAATTTTGCAATTTAAATATAACACGTTGTCTATTTATATAGAAAAAATAACTACTTGATATGATCCTTTAAATGTATAATGGGTTAGTTGGGATTGCGAAAAGGGATAGGAAATCGGTGGATTTGGGTGAAAGACTAAAAAATCGTTAAAAATAAGTGTAGTTGTAAGAGCATTTTACAATCTAAACCCAACAAGCAACTTATCTTACGTATCTTAAAACCAAACCATTTGGTTAAAAATTTGTATTTCTCATTTGTTCAAAATAAACCTATTGATATATTTGGAGTATTACACTCTTTGATACGTAATTAACAATTCGTAAACTATTCTAATTATTTAATTATAAAAAAACACATTTTAACACACTAAATAACGAATATTGAACTGCACGCACATGTACCTTTTTTACACTTATAGTACACGAAGCCATGCCTTATCTTGAAATGTGAAAGCAATTAAATCACAATCTCCCAATACATTATTCCACCCATTTGTATACATCATTTATTAAGAGTATGAATAGTGAATAACATTGGTTATGGTGACATCTAATCATGTGAATGGTAGAATAAATACAATTCATTGGTTTGTGAAATTTTTGCAAAATCTATAACATTAAAACTACAAAATCAACATAATTTTTCCCACACAAATGTTACTGTTAATCTAAATTTAAGTGGTGTATATAATGGAAATGAAAATAGTACTAGTTGGGTGAAGGTAGTATTTATATTAATGTTAACATGATCGTGCCAACGTCACTTATTAATTGATTGTGACGACAATACTGTATATTTTGTATGTCCACATTTCTTCCAGGAATTTAGGATTTCCATGTTTAAAACATGGGTGCATTGCTTAGGACAAAATTAGGTTGAAGCGTATCCATCCCATTTAATGTTATATCTTAAGAACATCAGGATATAGTACAGGAAATTTAATAAATTAGTTATGTATAGGTTTTCTTGACAAATATATTCTAAACTCCATAAAAATTGTCAAATCTATATTTATAGCTAATAATATATATATATATATATATATATATATATATATATATATATATATATATATATATAATATTACAAAACATTATAAAAACTTTATAATGTTTTTTAGATTTAATAGATGTCAAAATAATTTGACTTTGAACTCATTACAATATATAAAAAATGCATCATGATATATTATTTCATTAGAAACATGAACACATACATTAAATTATGCATAATTAATATGAACGTATATATAAAATTATGCATAATTAATATGTTTTAAGTAAAAAAAATTGTAAGCTTGGCATGACCTTTGTATTTATTATCTTTAATGGTGTATAGTGTATGGCTTTTAATGGTGTATGGTGTAATGGTGTATAGATTTTATAGGTGTATGGTGATGTACATATGTGAATTAATATTTAATTTTGCAATTTAAATATAACATGTTGTATATTTATAAAGAAAAAATGACTACTTGATATGATCTTTTAAATGTATGATGGGTTGGTTAGGATTATGAAAAGGGATAGGCAATCGGTGGATTCGGGCGAAAGACTAAAAAATCGTTAAAGATTAATTGTAATTGTAAGAGCGTCTTACAATCTAAACCCTTCAAGCAACTTATCTTAAGTATCTTAAAACCAAACCATTCAATTAAAAATTTGTATTTCTCATTTGTTTTAAAAAAACCTATTAATATATATAGAGAATTACACTCTTTAATACGTAATTGACACATCATAAACTATCCTAATTATTTAATCATAAAAAAACACATTTTAAAACACTAAAATAATGAATACTAAATTGCACGCACATGTACCTTTTTGACACTAATAATACACGAACCCATGCTTTAGGTTGAAATCTGAAAGAAATTAAATCAAAATCTCCCAGTACATTACTCCATCCGCTTTTATACATCGTCTATTAAGCAGTTGTCTATAATGCGACTTTTTGAAAGTCTTTTCGGTGGGTTTTTCCGGTCAAAATCCAGTAGCAATTTATTGGAATCGCAAGTTTGATAGTTAGTTTCTGCACAATCAAAGCGTCCCAGGGGTTTTTCAGGGTGCTGAATCCAAATATGCAGTTAAAAAACTATTTTAACTGCAACAAATCAAGATTTAACCTCAATTTCTTCCGCCGGATTCTCCAAAAAAATCGGAATCTCCAAAAAATCGCATTATAGACAACTCCATCTATTAAGAGTTTGAATAGTGAATAAAACTGATTATAGTAACATCTCATCGTGTAAATAGTAAAATATATACAATTCATTGGTTTATGAAATTTTTGCAAAATCGGGACCATTAAAACTGCAAAATCAACATAATGTTTCACACACAAATGTTACTATTAATCTAAATTAAGTGGCATATATAACGGAAATGACATTAGTATTAGTTACGTGAGGATATTTACATTAATGTTAACGTGATATTGCCCACGTTGCTTGTTAATTGATCGTGATGACAACAATGTATAATTGGTATATCCGCATTTTTTTCTAGGAATTTGGGATTGCTACATTTAAAACACATGTGTATTGCTTAGTACAAAACTAAGTTGAAGTGTATACATTTAAAACACATGTGCATCGCTTAGTACAAAACCAAGTTGAAGTGTATTTATTTCATTTAATGTTATATCCCAAGAACATCAAGATATACATGTGCATTGCTTAGTACAAAACCAAGTTAATGTGTATCCATTTCATTTAATGTTATATCCGAAGAACATCAAGATATAGTACAGGAAATTTAAAGTTACGTGTAGTTTTTTTGGCCAATATAATTTAAACTCCATAAAAATTGTCAAATCTATATTTCTAGCAGACCAAAAAACAATAATTTTTAATTTTAAAAACTTTGTTTTAATATAAATTTATTACAAACATTATAAAAACTTTATAATATTTTTTAATTTAATAGATTTCAAAGTAATTTGACTTTGAACTCATTATAATATATAAAAATGCATCATGATATTATATTTCATTAAAAACACGAACATATATATTAAATTATGCATAATTAATATGAACATATATATTAAATTATGTATAATTAATAGGTTTAAAGTAAAAAAAAATTTAAACTTTTCATGATCTTCGTATTCATTATTTTTAATGATGTATGGCTTTTAATGGCGTATGGTGTATGATGCAGTTGTGTATAGTGTATGGATTTTAATGGTGTATGGCATTGTACATATGTGAATTAATATTTAACTTTGCAATTTAAATATGACACGTTGTCTATTTATATAGAAAAAATAACTACTCGATATGATCATTTAAATGTATAATGGGTTGGTTGGGATTACAAAAAGGGATAGGGAATCGGTAGATTCGGGTGAAAGACTAAAAAATCGTTAAAGACTATGTGTAGTTGTAATAGCGCCTTACAACTTAAACTTGTCGAGAAACTTATCTTCTTCTTTTTTTAACACGATCGGTTACTTATGTATTATAAAAACTTCAAGGAACAAGTCCTGTTACATATAATAGAGGGAGCAAAGAGGGGAGGATCCAAAATGGGTACGCAGACCCTTGATCCTTGTTGGTGGACTTGTGAAATGCAGTTTGAAAAAGATAACGGCTATATTGTCGTACAAACAAGCCTACTAGAAAACAAAATTTACGAGACATAGATCAAGTTACAGAAGCTGGTTGACAGAATCATCGGGTTGAGGCTCCTTTTTTGCGTTGGCCCTTGTCGAGGCTTCTGCTTGCATGCTCTGAGTTATTGATTTGATGTGGGCAATGGCTTCTTCCATATGGTTGCATTTTTCCTTGAGACCTTCGATCTCTGCTTTCTGTTTTTCCAGCTTTTTTCTTTTTGATTTACTATCAGCTTGGAAATCCTCCTTGAGGTTGTTGAAGTGCTTTATGAATCTTGCTATCATGAAACAGTGAGCTTTGCATAAGGTGCAGCTATTGTTGGTGATTACTCGCTCCAGGGGGTTCTCAACTGGATCACAGTCTGCTGGATTCTCAGCCATTTCAGAACCTCTCTTGGGGGGAGCTTGGAGGAGATGATACTGAGGGGAGAAACAGGGGGAGCAAAAGGAAGACGGGGAAAGGGGAAAAGATGAAAGAAAGAACTGGAAGTGAGCGCAGGTCTGAGAGGGATCGAAAGCAGCGAAAAGGGAAAAGGAAAGAGGAGAGAAAAGCAGTGGGATGGATGAAACAGGAAAGCAGAAGAACGTTGTAGGGAGAGGGCGCTGATTCAAGCAAACAGTGCTCTAGTTAGCAGGAAAATATAACAAAACCTTAAGAACACAATATTTACCACTGTAAACGGTTGAAGGAAGCCTCCTGTCAAAGTTGAACGTAATGCGACCTCTGGTATTGAGGAGCTCCAGAAACTCTCTGACCTAAGTCGATCCTTTGTGCTTTTGAACTTGAGGAGTTGTAGCTCTGAGCTGAGCAAATAATAAGGATCTCTGAAGCATATAAAGCAGGGTGAGAGGCTGATCGACCGGGTGTGTCGAGAGGTACGCAAGGATTTGGCTGGTCTTGAGATCAGGCCTTGGATTTTTTTTGCAGTCGGTGAAGATTTTGATGCGACATGCACCTAACTTCTGCTTGGGGATGTCACGGGAATTCTGAGATATCTTGGACCCGTACCTGTTCGTTTTGGCAACAGAGATTTCTTTTGCATCATTCAAGGTGAGGAGGGGGTCGGTGTCAGAGAGGGTGAAGGCTGCGGGCGGCTTGACGAGCTTAGGATAGAGAGCAGGAAGAAAAGTATGATTACTAAGGTGACCGATATTCAGAGAGTTTGGAGAATAGTGGATCAAGCTACGGGATTGGCTTGTCATAGATGGTATCGTTTTCTCTGACTTTTCCAATGGGTTTGTTGGTTGCCCTGGTGGCGAATGAGTCGGCTTCTGTATTTTTGTCCCTCAAGACGTGCTTGAGGGTGGTGTCCCCCAAATGACTGATGTTGTCCATGATCCTTAGTTTTATATTGCTGAGAGCCGCTTTTTTGAACTCTCCCCCTGCAGTCATAGCTGCAAGTACAATTGTCGAGTCTCCCAGGATGATTGGGTTTTGAGTTCTCATCTGTTTTAGAATGGTTGTGCCTAAGAGAAGGTTGTAAGCCTCGGCCATGTTGTTTGACATTTGACCCAGGCCCCATTCATAAGTTATAAAAGTTTTGCCATGCTGATCCTTTATAATTCCCCCTGCCCCTGCTTTCCCCGAATTATTTTTGGAGGCTCCATCAAACTGGAGAGTGGTTCGATTTTGAGAAAGATTCCATTGACTTATATCCTCCTTGGTACCTCTAAGTTTCCATTTGTTCCTTCTCTTGTCTGCTTTGAAGTGGGATTGCTTGTTCTTGTCGAAACTAAGATAGAATTTGTTGAACCAGTCATTCTCATCTTTGTGCCAGCTGGATCAATCTGGTTAAGAGACAGAGTTGGTGCTTATTATATCAGAGACAAGAACCATAGTTTTTGCCAAGGTGCGTGCTGGGTTTGGCTTCTGGTTGTTGAAGATACAATTGTTCCTGGTGAGCCAGATTTGCCAGCTGAGCGTTGAGGGGATGCATTTCCACAGGCGAATGATAGGAGCCTTGTTTTTCTTAGAATAAGGGTAGCATTTCTTCCAATTTTTGTGTAAAGATGGAAGCTGGTCAAAGGTCTCTCCTATTTTAAAAGGACTGATGAGCTGATTCTAGTAACTTTGAGCATAAGGACAGTCGAAGAAGAGGTGTTGGTTGCTTTCCTCCTCAGCACAGCACAGGCAGCAGATTGAGGGGCCAAGTATACCTCTTTTTTTAAGATTCTCGGCTGTGAGAATCTTTCCTTTGAGAAGGGTCCAGTTAAAGAACTTGATCTTTGGCAAGCACTCTGATTTCCACACTACGGTACAGAGGTTCCATTTACCCATTGTTGTATTTTCCTGAAGAATTTTGTACCCCTCTTTAACTGTGAAGTTTCCTCCGCTAGGGTCCCATATGTAACTGTCATCAGCCACTTTGTTTGTGGGGGAAGATCCTGAGAGAGAGGTCTTAAGGTCAGTCCAAAGGTCCCTGAGATCATTTGGGAGAGGGAGGCCCTTCCAATCAAGCCAACTATTATGATCCCATAGGGAAATGTCATATAGAGAGATCAAATTTTTTGCTTCCATCCAAGTTTGCAGGGGTCTGAAGTTCTGGAGTAGGTTTCTTGGCTTTACTCCCATGATTCTGTCTGACCAAATATTTATTTCCTTACCATAGCCAGGCACTTTTGAGATGTGGTTTCTGAATTGAGGGAGGACTTTTTTGATGAGCTTCCATACAGGAGTGTGCGGTCTTTCAACAATTGTTTCAGAGAGGACATTAGAATTCGAACCATTGAGATACTTTCTTTTCAGAACCTCCACCCACTAGGAGCCTTTTCCTATAAGCATTCTCCAGATCAGTTTGAATCCCATAGCTCTATTGGAAAGACTTGGGATTTTGATGGCTAGGCCCCCTTTTTCAAATGGAAGGATAACTTGGTCCCATCTAACAAGGCTGAATTTTTTTTATTCTTGCTTCCCTCCCTGCCAGAGGAAGCTTCTCATAATTAGTTCCAAATGCTTGTGAGTGCTGGCGGGAGGTTACTGCATATTGATAGATGGGTAGGGTGGAAAGAATAGCCTTGATGAGGGTAGTTCTGCCAGCCAAATTTAGCCAAGACCGCCCCCATCTTTGAAGAAGTCCTCTCATTTTTTCTATGTGCTTTACCCAAATTTCGGACTTGACTATTTCTTTTGCTAAGGGCAGACCCAAATATGAGAAGTAGCTCCAATTTCTTTGCACTAGGATGTCCAGAATCGAGTAGATTCTTTGCATGATTTGAGAAGAGACATTCTAGGTGTATATCTTACATTTTTTATTGTTTATCTTTCCCCCTGAGGCTGCCAGGAAAGAGTCCAGAGTTTTCTTGAATCTTTTTTCCATCAGACTTTAGGCTCCCCTGATTAGAAGGGTGTCATCCGCAAAGAGCGAATGGTTGATTTCTTTAGTCCCTCTCTCTATATTGATCCTTGTGATCTCCTTTTTCTTGCGAAGTTTTTCCAAATGGATGCTCAAGGTTTTCGCCATTATGATGTATAAGAATGGAGAGAGGGGGCAGCCTTGCCTCAGTCCCCTAGAGCTTCTGAAGTAGCTGCTCAGACGACCATTGATCAAGGGGGCGGTCCAAGGGTTAGAGATGCACTCCATGATGATGTTTATGAATTTGTTGGAGATCCGGAATTTTCTGAGGACTTCTGTCAGGAAGTGATGGTCAACCCTATCAAAGGCATTTTCCATGTCTAATTTGATGATCATGCCTCTTTCTTTCCTGTTGATGCTACTGTGAATTGCTTCTTGTATCATAATAACGTTGTCCGTGATTTGTCTATGAGGGACAAATCCGCCTTGGTTCTCTGAAATGAGATAGGGGAGGAGATGTTTAAGCCTGCTGGCTAGGATTTTAGTGACTATCTTGTAAGAGACATTGCATAGAGAAATAGGCCTAAAACGGTCAAAGGAGAGGGGGTTAAGGTCCTTGGGGATGAGGGCAAGGTGTGAGGATTTAGTATTTCCCCCATCTTGTATTTTTTGAAAACATTTTTTACCATCCTGACATAGTCTTTTTTTATGGTGTCCCAATGATTTCTGTAGAAGGCAACAGTGAAACCATCGGGTCCCGGGGCCTTGTCCGGCTGCATGCTGAAGGCCGCCAACCTGATCTCCTCCTCTGAAAAATCCTGGTCCAATTCTCTATTTTGCAGATCAAAAATTTTACTCTCTACTGGTCTAAGGAAATGTGTGTTTTCCGAAGACTGAGGCACTGCTGATAATAGAGATTGAAAATGTCTGTGCGCTGCCTCTTTGATTCCCTCTTGATCGCTGATCTCTTTCCCCTCTACCACAATTTTGTCGATTTGGTTTCCGGCACGTCTAAGCTTTATGTTGTTGTGGAAGAAGGAGGTGTTTTTATCTCCAGCTCTAAGCCAGAGACACCTTGATTTATGTCGTTGTTCTTCTTCCTCCACTCTATTTTGCCTGTAAAGTTCCCTGTACATTTCATTTTCTTGGATTTGATCTTCCTTTGTGTATTGGATGTTCTCTTTTTCCTGGTTCCACTGATCCAAATGCTTATGAAGATCTGCTCTTTTTTTATTTTCCCTTACTATGTTTTCTCTTTCCCACTGTTTTATGGTTGTTCTTAGAAACTTTAATTTTGTTTCCCAAATGTAGTGGGGCGAACCAATGACTTCCTTAGCCCACTGGTCTTTGATAAGTTTGTGGAAGTCGACTTTAGAGTCCCAGGTTTTGTTGTATTTGAAGGGGAGAGGCCCCAGATTTCTTCCCTTGTCCAGAGTCATGACCACGGGCTTATGGTCTGAGGCAAAGGCATGGATAATTTTGTTTTTTATTGAGGAAAAGCCTGCGACAATTCTTTCATGTACAAGGATTCTGTCTAGCCTCTCTTTAATGTTGTAGATGCCAGCTCTTTTGTTGCTCCAAGTAAATTTCCCGTTATGAGGAGGAATTTCAATAAGGTTGTGAGTTTGGATTATTGCTTCCAGAGAGTCTCTTGAAGGGTCCACAAGGAAGTTCCCACCTAGTTTTTCCTTAACATTCCTTATTAGGTTCAGATCTCCACCCAAGAAAATGTTCCTATCTTGTGCGGACTGCAATCTGAAGTTATTGAATCCCAGCAAAGAGCTTTATCCCTGTAGTGGTTCGGGGCGTAGATGTTGTAGATAGTGTAATCTTCTTTTGAGACTTTGTTTTTAAGGTCTATTCTTACCCACCAATTACAAGAATTTTGATTGGTGAGGTCCCATTTGTTCTTGTTCCATAGAGTTCCTATACCTCCCGAGGCACCTGCTGCACCTATTGCTATACCTGTAAATCTTTTGTATCTTTTGATATGATTTTGGAAGTCTTGTTCAGATATTTTGGTCTCCTGGATGAGGAGGAGGTCTGGCTGCTCTTGATTGATTATATCCTGGACTGCATTTTCTTTTAGGGAGGAGCCCATCCCCCTGCAATTCCAAGAGACCAAAATCATCATTTACCAATTTTTGAGTGAGTCCCGCTCCTTTCCTTTGTCTTTCCCCACTTCCTTTTTATTTGTCTAGGTATGTATCCATTGGTTGTTGAGTTCCAGTGGCCATTTCTTTCGCTGTTGTTTCATCTCTAATTTCTTTGTTCGACTTCCTGCCTGCTTTTCTCGGAGGATCAGAGGAGAGGCTAGCTTCTTTCAATTTGTTTCTGGTAAGGATTCGCTCAACGGTTGGGGGGGGAGAGGATGGGGGCAACGAAGGGGAGGGGATGACTGCGAGGGCAGTGTCTCGGGGGATGCGGGGGGGGATATGGGATCTTCAACTGACAGGGATTCAAAAGGGTTGGAGGATGAGGGGAAGGGAGGGGCTAAACTGGAAGGGGGAGGAGGAGGGGCAATAAGGGTTTCCGGAAGAGGCTTGGCGCTAGGACCTTGAGAGGGGGAAGATTTTTTCTTTTTTACTTGCTCCCAAGAGCCTTCAGAGGTTTCAGCGTTTTCATTAGACTCATTTATTTTTATCTTGCTACATCTATTTGTGAAATGTCCATATTCGTGACATACCTTGCATTTGAAGGGTAGTTGCTCGTAGTCTAGCTGTTGGATGTGTGTCCATTGACCTACTTTGATCTTGATAGCTTCCGGCAGGCCTTTCCCAAGATCGACTTCAACGCAAATCCTTGCACAAGCGTGCATATTCTCCTTTGGCTCAGATCTATCAATGTATTTGCCGATTGCGTTCCCAATAGCCTTTACTAATTCATCTCCCCAGCAGTGGAGCGGCAGATGGGGTATATGGACCCAAACTGGGATAGCGTTTGGGATGTCCATTTCCGGATCGAAGTTGGGAGACCATCTGTTCAGATAGAGGCCTCTTGAATCCATGAAATAGGGACCATTTCTAAAGATAAGGTTCTTGTCCTCTTTTGATTCGAACAGAAAGGTGTAGAAGCCCCTTCCGTAGAATCTGATAGCAATTTTTCCTTGTATTATCGTATTCCAGTTGCGTTCCACCCATTTTTGGACTGCTCTGGGCGAAGGCCAGAGGCCAGTGAACTGCCCTACGAGGCCTCTTTGAGCTAAAGCGATTGTTGCCTTCCTCGGGAGGGTAGGAGGAAGAGATACTTCAGGGATTTCATCAAGTTTCTTGATGAACTTTGACGCAGATGGGCGGATTCTTGTTGAGGCATTCTCAGGGATAAGAGATGCGAACACTTTTTCATAGTCTTTGAGGTCTGGGGACGATGGATCAGTCCCATCCATTGGAGCGAAGGAGGGCCAGAACGTAGTCGAGCCAGGTAGAAAACGAAAGATGCACGGATGGTCCCCAGATTTGGGGCCAGGCAGGAGGCCCGAGGGAAAACGGAAGGTGGAGGGAAGCCCAGGGGGGGCGCAGAGAAGACAAACCTAGCAACGGAGCTGCCAGGCAGGGGCCAGGAGGGCGCAAAACCAGTCTAGGCGGTCGCACGGGAGCTCCCAAAGAGATCCATCAATCCAACTCTGGTCGAGAAACTTATCTTACGTATCTTAAAACCAAACCATTCGATAAAAAATTTGTGTTTCTCATTTGTTTAAACAAAACTATTGATATATTTGGGGTGTTAGCTCTTTGATACGCAATTTACACTTCATAAACTATTCTAATTATTTAATTGTAAAAAACACATTTTAACACACTAAAATAACAAATACTGAATTGCACACACATGTACCTTTTGACATTGATAATACACGAAGCCATGCTTTATGTTGAAATGTGAAAGAAATTAAATCACAATATCCCAACACATTACTCCACCCATTTCTATACATCATTTATTAAGAGTATGAATAGTGAATAACATTGGTTATGGTAACAACTAATCATGTGAATGGTAGAATAAATACAATTCATTGGTTTATGAAATTTTTGCAAAATCGAGACCATTAAAACTCCAAAATCAACATAATTTTCCCACACAAATGTTATTGTTAATCTAAATTAAGTGGCATATATAATGGAAATGACAGTAGTACTAGTTGGGCAAGGGGAGTATTTATATTAATGTTAACATAATTGTGCCAACGTCGCTTATTAATTGATGGTGATGACAACACTGTATAATTTGTAGGTCCGCATTTCTTCAAGGAATTTGGGACTACCACGTTTAAAACATAGGTGCATTACTTAGTACAAAACCAAGTTGAAGCATATCCATCCTATTTAATGTTATATCATAAGAACATCAAGATATAGTATAGGATATTTAATAGATTAGTTACGTGTAGATTTTTTTATTACAAATATAATTTAAACCCCATAAAAATTGTCAAATATCTATTTATAGCCAATCAAAAAACAAAACAAAAATTAATTTTAAAAAAGTTTAAAATAATTTTAAAATTTAAAATTTTTGTTTTAATATAAATTTATTACCAGCATTATAAAAACTTTATAATCTTTTTTAGATTTAACAGATGTCAAAGTAATTTGACTTTGAACACATTACAATATATAGAAATGCATCATGATATATTATTTCATTAGAAACACAAACATATATATTAAATTATGCATAATTAATATGAACATATATATTAAATTATGCATAATTAATATGTTTCATGTAAAAAAAATTGTAAGCTCGACATGACCTTTGTGTTCATTATCTTTAATGGTGTATGGTGTATGGCTTTTAATAGTGTATGGTGTACGACTTTTAATGGTGTATGGTGATGTACATATGTGAATTAATATTAAATTTTGTAATTTAAATACAACACGTTTTCTATTTATATAGAAAAATAACTACTCGATATGATCCTTTAAATGTATAATGGGCTACTCGATATGATCCTTTAAATGTATGATGGGTTGGTTGGGATTACGAAAAGTGATAGGCAATTGGTGGATTCGGGTGAAAGACTAAAAAATCGTTAAAGTCTAAATGTAGTTGTAAGGGCATCTTACAATCTAAACCTATCAAGCAACTTATCTTACGTGTCCGAAAACCAAACCATTTGATTAAAAAATTGTATTTCTCATTTGTTTAAAAAAAACATATTGATATATCTGGGTGTTACACTCTTTGATACGTAATTGACACTTCATAAACTATTATAATTATTTAACTATAGAAAAACACATTTTAACACACCAAAATAATGAATACTGAACTCGACGCACATGTACCTTTTTGACACTGATAGTACACTAAGCCATGCCCGATGTTGAAATGTGAAAGAAATTAAATCACAACCTCCCAATACATCACTCCACCCATTTCTATACATCATTTATTAAGAGTATGAATAGTGAATAACACGTTATGGTAAGCACTAATCATGTGAATGGTAGAATAAATACAATTCATTCATTTATGAAATTTTGCAAAATCCAAACCATTAAAGCTACAAAATCAACATAATTTTTCCCACACAAATGTTACCACTTAATTTAAATTAAGTGGTGTATATAATGGAAATGAAAGTAGTACTAGTTGGGTGAGGGTAGTATTTATATTAATGTTAACATGATCGTGCCAGAATCGCTTATTAATTGATTGTGATGACAACATTTTATAACTTGTATGTCCGCATTTCTTCCAGGAATTTGGGATTACCGCATTTAAAACATAGGTGGATTTCTTAGTACATAACCAGGATGAAGCGTATTGATCCCATTTAATCTTATATCAAATGAACATGAGGATATGGTACAGGAAATTTAATAGATTAATTACTTGTAGTTTTTTTTTTTTACAAATATAATTTAAACCACATAAAAATTGTCAACTCTATATTTATAGCCAATCAAAAAACAAAAACTTTATTTTTTAAAAAGTTTAAAAATAATTTTAAATTTTAAAAAATTGTTTTAATATAAATTTATTACAAACATTATAAAAACTTTATAATATTTTTTAGATTTATTATATATCAAATTAATTTGACTTTAACTCATTACAATATATAGAAATGCATCTTGATATATTATTTCATTAGAAACATAAATATATACATTAAATTATGCTTAATAATATGAACATATATATTAAATTATGCATAATTAATATGTTATTAAGTATAAAAAAATAAATAAAAATAAAAAAATTAAGCTTGGCATGACCTTTGTATTCATTATCCTTAATGGTGTATGGTGTATGGTGATGTACATATGTGAATTAATATTTAATTTTGAAATTAAATATAACTCATTGTCTATTTATATAGAAAAAATAACTATTCGATATGATCTTTTAAATGTTTAATGGGTTGGTTGGGATTACGAAAAGGGATAGGCAATCGGTGGATTCGAGTCAAAGACTAAAAAATCGTTAAATACTAAGTGTATTTGCAAGAACATATTACAATTTAAACCTGTCAATCAACTTATCTTACGTATCTTAAAACCAAACCATTCGATTAAAAATTTGTATTTCTCATTTATTTAAAAATAAAAATAAAAATAAAAAATAAAAAATAAAAAAATAAAAAAATAAAAAAAAATAAATAAAAAAAAACCTATTGACATATCTAGGGTGTTACACTCTTTGATACGTAATTGACACTTCATGAAATATTCTAATTATTTAATTATAAAAAACACATTTTAACACACTAAAATAAAGAATACTGAAATGCACGCACATGTACCTTTTTGACATTGATAGTACATGAAGTCATGCCTTATGTTGAAATGTGAAAGAAATTAAATCACAATCTCCCAATACATTACTCCACCCATTTCTATACTTCATTTATTAAAAGTATGAATAGTGAATAACACTAGTTATGGTAACATCTAATAATGTGAATGGTAGAATAATTACAATTCATTGGTTTATGAAATTTTTGCAAAACCCACACCATTAAAACTGGAAAATCAATTATGCAGAAGCATCCAGCTAAGGGCACCACGACCAGGTTTTTGGTCTCAGCTAAGGAGGAGAGGTTCATCATCATTTGATTTCATTTATGTTTGTTGATTAAAATATTGTTAGGAACTTGTTTTATTTCATTATCAGTTAATAGATATTCAGGGACAGCAGAGTTAGGTGAACATGGTTACAACCACATTGTTGTTTTTTTCTTTTATTTATTTTATAGTTTCTTACCTAAAAAAAAAAGATATATATCATCTATGTATTCCACAGAACGAGAAAACTCAAACAAAAAAATAGTTATCAACTGTGTAATGGAAGAAACAACTGCAAACATTTTGAATAATTGTATTGTAACAATACAAAAGTGAATGTACCACATTGTGGAAAGGGTTCAATATACCAGCACGGAAAAGTAATACAAAGAGAAAACACTTTCATTTTGAATCCATCTATCGGTGACTTGTTGTTTTTATCTAATTACTATCACCTGTACAAATAGACAAACTGTGTATTTTATTTTACCAGAAATCCTTCCAGACAAGCAGTGACGAAGTTACATAAATCGAGTGACAAGCGGAGGCGTAGTTACAGGAATCACATGATAGACGGAGACATCATATTAACGTGAGACTGAGCAGGCAGCTCCAGCCACATCAATAATTATAGAAATACAAGAATAAGTAATAGTTGTAACCACTAACTAAACAAATACAACCACAGTGAAATGCATTCATAAGAAAGGCAACCTTGTACCTTGAAATTCCTTTTTTTTTTTATTCATCTTTAAAAGCATTTCAACATCAAGACCAATATATAGTATATAAATATAGAGTTCTAAAGTCCAGCAAACCATAAGACTGAACAAACCCTCCTTCGGGAGAAAGACAATGAACAAGGGTTAGAGTTATAACCCTGAACAACTACATTTCGTCGAAAAATAAACAAGATTATTTACAACTAGGCCTGAAGGCCATTTGACATCAACCAGTAAACAAGACAACAGAGTCTCAGTGCCTAGCCTACTGATCGACTACACCAAAGAAGAAACCAACTTGGGAAACCCTCAAACAAACAAACTGTAATAGGGAACAATCCTACCGGTTCCATTTGGAGGAAGTCCGAGTAGCGGTCCGACTAGGAGCCATAACAAACCTGCACAGAGACCACAGTAAATATTAGTGTTGATATACAGAAAGGTTAAAGGAATGAACGATGAATAGTGAAGAAAAAGAAACCCCAAGAGAACTTACTAGCTTATTAGTTAGCGTTGGATGAATGAACCCACATTTTGGTCGCGGCCGTTGAAGGAAAACCTGTTCACGAGGAGAAACAATTGTTAGTTCCTAAGAAAACCTGAGGAAATACATTTTAGCAAGGAAAGATCAGTTACCTTGCCAGAGCCGAACGACACAGAGGAAAGGGTTCTTCCTAGCCACGCCCTGTGTTCACAAATACATTGCAAACAAGTCAAACAAAGAAATAATCATACAAGCAGCTGGAAAATATCATTGAAGAAATTCAACATAATGCCTTAAGGAATGTAAGGAGAAACAGTGAGCACCAGAAGAGTACAAGACCACCAAGAAAACAGAGAAACCCTAGCGTAAAATCAACGAAGCCAATAACTTAATGACAGAGCCGAACTAACCAGATAGCCAAGAAAAATACTGAGCAGAGTTATCCAACCAACCAATAGAGAAACCCATAGTTGAGTGTGGACAGAGTAGTGGGCTCAAATTTGTTAGTGTCACCAATAAAACCAGCGGACGTAACTCTCACCACTGAACAATGCAGAATGAAAATGCCAGAGTGAATGGAGTGAGGGTTAGGGTTTAGTCCAAGAGCGAAAAGGAAACTCGAGGCCAAGACAGTGGTCCTCTCAACATACAAATAAGTCAATGCAGTCATCAATACACACACAAAAAATATATGCACTAACCCTTTTGATTAACAGTTAATCAAATTACGTTGATTGAATCATTTGTATTAATCATTGTTGATTAGTGTTGAACCTTAAGTCACGGGCTAGTCCATCATATTGTGGTATCAGAGCAGGATTTAGAGTTTTCTTGAGAAATGGAGGTTGGAAGACGAGCTCGTGGAAGAGGTGCTCGGAGAGCAGCAGAGGAAGGATCGCGGGAGGAAATTAGGATCCTTACTACCCGTTTGGAGGCAGTTGAAGTAGGAAGGAGAAGGGTTCCATAGGTAGGAGATGATAGCAAAGAAGAATCCATAGTTACAATAGATGGATCGGATGAAGAAGGGCTAGAAATGAGATTGTTGAAGTCGGTTCTATTGGCTAGTAGCAAGCCTAAACCAGAAATTCCAAATTATGATGGCATCTTGTCCACAGAAGTTCTGTTGGACTGGATTAGCGAATTGGACAAATATTTCAAGTGTGAAGAGGTCAGTGAAGATCGGAAAGTTAAGTTCATTGCAACAAAGCTAAAGGGACACGCAGCCTTGTGGTGGGACAGTGTCCAGGCGGAAAGAAGAAGGATGAACAAGTTGCCAATAAAGAAATGGCCAAGAATGGTGGCCAAGTTGAAAGGCAGATTTTTGCCCAAAGATTATCAGATTGCACTGCATCGGCAAGTGCATGATTTGAGGCAAAAAGGAATGATAGTGAGAGAATATACTAAAGAATTCTACCGGGTAAATTTAAGAGCTGGTTACATGGAGGACACCATGGAAAAAACAGCAAGGTATGTAAATGATCTGAGATTGGAAATATTGGATGAAATTTGCATTCTTTCCCGGAAAAATATAGAGGAAGCCTACGAGAGTACCATGAAGGCAGAGGAGAAGATCACCAGAAAACAAAATGCTAGGAGAGGATGGGGAACTGGCAAAGGAAGAGGACAGTCCTATGGCAGAGGACGAACTACCAGCAATAGTGAATAAGGCAGCAATTCTAAGACTTCTGGGATAGCAGAAAAAGGAGACAACACTAGAGGTGGAAGGCCATATCAACGAGGAAGAGGAAAGGGCCAGGGTAGAGGAGCTAACTATCAGTGCTACAGGTGCCACAAGTGGGGGCACAGGTCTTTTGAATGCCCTGAAGCAAAACAAGTTGGTCAAAGAGGAGCGTTTGTTTCACAGCTAGAGGAAGCAGAGGAGCCACCTCAAGAAGTAGAAAATGTGCCAGAAACAAGGGAAGCCTTAGTTCTGAATAAAGTGTTGTTAAAACCAACTAAGGAGACAGTTGAACAAACTCAAAGGAAAGCATTATTCTGGATAGTTCGTACGTCGTACAGAAAATGTTGCAAGTTTATTATCGACAGTGGGAGCACGGATAATTTGGTTGCCACAGAGATGCTAGAGAAGTTGGGTTTGAAGCGGCTAAAGCACCCCACTCCTTATAAGGTATCATGGTTGCAGAAAGGCCATCATCTATTGGTTGACAAACAGTGTGAAGTTGAGTTCCATATTGGCAGATATAAAGACAAGGTTATTTGTGATATTATGCCAATAAACGTATGTTATATACTGCTAGGGAGGCCATAGCAGTATGACTGGAAGGTAGTGCATGATGGGAAAACAAACTGTTACAAGTTTGTCAAAGATGGGATCAAGCACACACGTGTGCCCATCAAGGAGGAGGAGGCAACATTTAAAAGCGGGACGAAAGTGTTACTAATGGGTGGAAAACAGTTTTTGAAGCAAATTGAAGATAGTGAAGTGAACTATGCTATTGTGAGAAGGGAAAAAAACAGTTTTGTTACACACAGAAGTTTCTGATTTGCCTGCAAAAATTCTGGAAAAGGCTGCAGGAATTCAGCGATATAGTAGTGGATGATTTACCAGATAAATTGCCTCCTAAGAGAAGTATAAATCATCATATTGACTTTATACCTGGAGCAAGTCTACTGAACAAGGCAACATATTGGATGAGCCCCAAAGATAACAAGGAAATCAGAAAACTGGTGTAGGAATTGTTGGATAAAGGGCTGATAAGGGAGATTTTGAGCCCCTGCGCAGTTCCAACAGTTCTCACTCCCAAGAAAGGAGGAGAATGGCGAATGTGCATAGACTCGAGGGCCATCAACAAGATTACCATCAGGTACAGATTTCCACTGCCACAGATGGACGATATGATGGACTGCCTGAGCGGGGTAGCATACTTCTCGAAGATTGATTTGAAGAGTGGTTACCATCAGATTCGAGTCAGGGAAGGGGATGAGTGGAAGACAGCATTCAAGACCAATGAAGGGCTATATGAGTGGCTAGTAATGCCATTCGGATTAAGTAACGCCCCTAGTACCTTTATGCAACTGATGAACAAAATGCTAAAAGAGTTCATTGGAAAGTTTTTAATAGTGTATCTTGATGATATATTAATTTTCAACAAGACTAAGGAGGAACACTTCAACATGTTCGAAGTGTGCTGGAAAAATTGCAGCATAATAAGTTGTTGATAATTCTGAAGAAATGTACTTTTCTTCAAAGAGAACTGGTTTATCTAGGTTTTGTGATTGCAGAGAATGAGTTGAAGATGGACCTAGAGAACATTGCAGTAAGTGTTAACTGATCATCCCCAAAAATTCTGTTTGAGGTATGTAGTTTTCATGGGCTGGCAAGTTTTTACCGTAAATTTATAAGGAATTTCAGTGAAATCTACGCACCTATGTTGGACCCTATAAAAAGGAAAGTCAGCATTTTCGTTGGATCGAGGCAGTAGAGAAGAGATTTCAGCTACTGAAGAAAAATATCACAGAAAGACCAATCCTGAGATTGCCAGATTTTAAAAAGCTTTTTCAGGTTCGTTTTGATGCAAGTGGTACAGCCATTGGAGTTGTACTTAGCCAAGAAGGCAAACCTATTGCATTTTTTAGTGAGAAATTGAATGAGAGTAGGCAGAAGTATTCATCCTACGACAAAGAATTCTATGATGTCGTCCGAGCACTGAACCATTGGAGGTACTATCTGCTGGGAAGTGAGTTTGTTTTATTTTCTGATAATTTCGCATTGCAATACGTGATGCAACAACATAAGCTGAATCACAAGCATGCTAAGTGGGTTGAATATTTACAGAGTTTCACTTTTGTGTTGAAACACATTAGTAGGTAGGCCAACAAGGTGGTAGATACGTTGAGCAAAAGAGCCTTGCTCTTGCAGGAGAGTACGATACAAGTGTTGGGCTTTGAGAATTTGAAAGACTTATATCAGACTGATGTGAATTTCAAAGAGGCTTATGAAGCCTGTCAGAATCCTTTGCTAAGAAACAATAATCCATGGTTGGACTATAATTTTCAGGTGAAACTATTGTTTAAAGGGGGACAATTATGCATTCTCGATTGTTCGATGAGAGAGAATATAGTTTGGGAGAAGCACAGTGGAGGTATAGCTGGACATTTTGGCATAGACAAAACATTAGATCAGCTCAGCCATTTTTATTATTGGCCAAGAATGCGAAGGGATGTGCAGAGATTTGTGACCGGATGTAAAGTGTGTCAATTGACGAAAGGACACAATCAGAATACAGGACTCTACACACCATTGCCCATTCCAAGTAGACTGTGGGACTCAATTAGTTTGGACTTCGTCTTGGTTCTACCAAGGATGCAACGGGGTTATGATTCGGTGGTGGTAGTAGTAGATCAGTTCCCAAATATGGCACATTTCATCCCTTGTACAAAAACCAATGATGCCACTCATGTGGCCCACTTATTTTTCACAGAGATCGTCAGGCTACATGGCCTACTTAAGTCCATTCTTTCCGACAAGGATGTGAAGTTTACAGGGCACTTCTGGTGCACCTTGTGGAAAAAGATGGATACATAGTTAAGTTTCAACTCTTCTTATCACCCGCAGACCAACGGGCAAACAGAGGTGGTAAACAGGAGCTTGGGGAACATGCTATGCAGTTTGATTGGAGAAAATTCACGAATGTGGGATCGTGTACTTGCCCAAGCAAAGTTTGCTTACAACGAATCACCCAATTGCAGCACGGCTTACAGTCCTTGTCAGATCTTATATGGCATGCATCCTCACGGAGTGCATGAGTTACGGGATCTAGGACAGCAAGAAAGACAGAGTGTTGATGGGGAATATTTTTCCAAAGCAACGAATGAACTACACAAGCAAGTAAAATTGAAGTTGCATGAAAACAGTCAAAAGTATAAGCAGCGAGCAGATCTAAAACGGTGAGAGGTACAATTTAATGTGGGGGATGAAGTCCTCGCGCATTTACATAAGGAACGTTTTCCTAGAGGTGCATAAAACAAACTGAAATACAGGAAGATTGGCCCTTGCAAAATTCTCCAAAAATTTTCAGCCAATGCTTATAAAATATAGTTGCCACCAAGAATAGCCATCTCGCCCATCTTCAATGTGGCAGACTTGTTTCCATATACTACCAATCCCGAGGAAGACATTACAGCATGGCATACACGGGACACATAGGAAGGGAGTGAGACTTGGATGAGACAAATGCCTTCAGCTCAGCCCCTTGAGATCGAGAGAATCCTCTACACTCAGGTGGCCAGGCGAACTCGACGGATGGAATACCTACAGTATTTGGTCAAGTGGAAGAACCTTCCCATTGAGGAGATTTCATGGCTTAACGCCAAACAGATACATCAAGCAGGCTATTCAGTCAAGAAGTTCATGGACGGGAGTCATGAATCTTTCTAACCCTGGGAGACTGATGCAGGAGCATCCAGCTAAGGGCACCATGACTGGGCGTTTGGTCTCAGCTAAGGAGGAGAGGTTCATCATCATTTGATTTCATTTATGTTTGTTGATTAAAACAGTGTTAGGAACTTGTTTTATTTCATTATCAGTTAATAGATATTTAGGGACAGCACAGTTAGGTGAAGGTGGTTACAACCACATTGTGTTTTTTTTCTTTTATTTATTTTACAACTATTTACTTTAAAAAAAAAAACAAAGAGATATATATCATCTATGTATTCCACAGAATGAGAAAACTCAAATAGCAAAATAGTTATCAACTATGTAACAGAATAAACAACTGCAAACAGTTTGAATAATTGTATTGTAACAATACAAAAGCAAATGTACCACACTGTGGAAAGGGTTCGATATACCAGCATAGAAAAGTAATACAAAGAGAAAACACTTTCATTTTGAATCCATCTATTCGAGACTTGTTGTTTTTATCTAATTACTATCACCTATACAAATAGAAAAACTATGTATTTTATTTTACCAGAAATCCTTCCAGACAAACAGTGATGAAGTTCCAGAAATCGAGTGGCAAGCGAAGGCGTAGTTACAGGAATCACATGACAGATGGAGACATCATATTAACGCGAGACTGAGTAGGCAGTTCCAGCCACATCAATAATTATAGAAATACAAGAACAAGCAATAGTCGTAACTGCTAACTAAACAAATACAACCACAGTGAAATGCATTCATAAGAAAGGTAACCCTGTACCTTGAAATTCCTTTTTTATTATTCATCTTTAAAAGCATTTCAATGTGAAGACCAGTATATAGTATATAATACAAAGTTCTAAAGTCCAACAAACCCTCCTTCGGGAGAAAGACAGTGAACTAGGGTTAGGGTTATAACCCTGAACAGCTATAGTCCGTCGAAAAACAAACAAGATTATTTACAACTAGGCCCGAAGGCCATTTGACATCAACTAGCAAACAAGTCAACAAAGTCTCAGTGCCTAGCCTATCGACCGACTACACCAAAGAAGAAACCGACTTGGGAAACCCTCAAACAAACAAACTGTAATAGGGAACGATCCTACCAGTTCCGTTTGGAGGAAGTCTGAGTAGCATTCCGACTAGGAGCCATAACAAACCTACATAGGGACCACAATAAATATTAGTTTTGATATACAAAAAGGTTAAAGGAATGAACGACAGACAGTGAAGAACAAGAAACCCCAAGAGAACTTACCAGCTTATTAGTTATCGTTGGACGAATGAACCCACATTTGGGTCGCAGTCATTGAAGGAAAACCTACTCACGAGGAGCAACAATTGTTAGTTCCTAAGAAAACCCGAGGAAATACATTTTAGCAAGGAAAGAGCAGTTACCTTGCCATAGCCAAACAACGCAGAGGAAATGGTATTTCATGTCCACACCCTGCATTCACAAATACATTGCAGACAAGTCAAATGAAGAAATAATCATGCAAGTAGCTGGAAAATATCATTGAATAAATTCAGCAGAATGCCTTAAGAAACCGAAGGAGAAACAGTGACCACCGGAAGAGTACCAAACCATCGAAAAAACAAAGAAACTCTTGTGTAAAATAAATGAAGCCAACAACTTAATGACAGAGCCGAACTAACTAGATAGCTAAGACAAATACTGAGCAGAGTTATCCAACCAACCAACAGAGAAACCCATAGTCAAGCGTGGGCAGAGCATCAGGCTCGAATTCGTTATTGTCACCAACAAAACCAACAAATAGAGCTCTCACCACTGAACAATGTAGAATGAAAATGCCGGAGTGAATGAAGTGAGGGTTAGGGTTTAGTCCAAGGGCGGGAAGGAGACCCGAGGCCAGGACAATTGTCCTCTCAACGTACAAATAAGTCAATACAGCCATCAATACACACACACAAAAATCTGCACTAACCCTTTTTATTAACGGTTAATCAAATTACATTGATTGAATCATTTGCATTAAGCATTGTTGATTAGTGTTGAACCTTAAGTCACGGGTTGGTCCCATCAATCAACATAGTTTTTCCACACAAATGTTATTGTTAATCTAAATTAAATGGCACATAAAATGAAAATGACACTAGTACTAGTTGGATGAGGGTAGTATTTATATTAATGTTAACATGATCGTGCCAGTGTCGCTTATTAATTGATCGTGATGACAACACTGTATAATTTGTATGTGCGCATTTCTTCCAGGAATTTGGGATTGCCATGTTTAAAACAAAGGTGCATTGCTTAGTACAAAACCAGGTTGAAGTGTATCTGTCCCATTTAATGTTATATCTCAAGAACATCATGATATAGTAAGGAAAATTTAATAGATTAGTTATGTGTAGTTTTTTTTTTGACAAATATAGTTTAAACCCCATAAAAATTGTCAAATCTATATTTATAGCCAATCAAAAAACAAAAACAAAAAAAATATTTTTAAAAAAGTTTTAAAATAATTTTATAATATTTTTTAGGTATAATAGATATCAAAGTAATTTGACTTTGAACTCATTACAATATATAAAAATGCATCATGATATATTATTTCATTAGAAACACAAACATATACATTAAACTATGCATAATTAACATGAACATGTCTACTAAATTATGCATAATTAATATGTTTGAAGTAAAAAAAAAAAATTGTAAGCTTGGCATGACCTTTGTATTCATTATCTTTAATGGTGTATGGCTTTTAATGGTGTATGGTGTATAGTGTACGGCATTTAATGGTGTATGGCAATGTACATATGTGAATTAATATTTAATTTTGCAATTTAAATATAACACATTGCCTATTTATATAGAATAAATAACTACTCGATATGATCCTTTAAATGTATAATGGGTTGGTTGGGATTACGAAAAAAACATAGAAAATCGGTGGATTCAAGTGAAAGACTAAAAAATTGTTAAAGGCTAAGTGTAGTTGTAAGAGTGTCTTACAATCTAAGCCTGTCAAGAAACTTATCTTACGTATTTTAAAACCAAACCATTCGATTAAAAATTTGTATTTATTATTTGTTTATAAAAAACCTATTGATATATCTAGGGTGTTACACTCTTTGATACGTAATTGAGACTTCATAAACTATTCTAATTATTTAATTATAGAAAAACATATTTTAACACACTAAAATAATGAATATTGAACTGCACACACATGTACCTTTTTTACAGTGATAATACACGATGCGATATCTTATGTTTAAATGTGAAAGAAATTAAATCACAATCTCCCAATACATTACTCCACCCATTTCTGTACATCATCTATTAAGAGTATGAATAGTGAATAACACTAGTTATGGTAACATCTAATCATGTGAATGGTAGAATAAATACAATTCATTGTTTTATGAAATTTTTACAAAATCCAGACCATTAAAACTGTAAAATCAACATAATTTTCCCCACATAAATGTTATTGCTAATCTAAATTAAGTGGCGTATATAATGGAAATGATAGTAGTACTAGTTGGTTGAGGGTAGTATTTATATTAATGTTAACATGATCGTGCCAGTGTTGCTTATTAATTGATCGTGATGACAACACTGTATAATTTGTATGTCCACATTTCTTCCAGAAATTTGGGATTGCTGCGTTTAAACATAGGTGCATTGCTTAGTACAAAACCAAGTTGAAGCATATGCATCTCATTTAATCTTATATCAGAAGAACATCAGGATATATTACGGGATATTTACTAGATTAGTTACATGTAGTTTTTTTTACAAATATAATTTAAACCCCATAAAAATTGTCAAATCTATATTTATAGCGAATCAAAAAACAAAAAAAAATTTAAAAAGTTTTAAAATAATTTTATATTTTAAAAAAAAAAAAAAAAAATTGTTTTTATATAAAATTATTTACAAACATTATAAAAACTTTATAATATTTTTTAGATTTAATAGATGTCAAAGTAATTTGACTTTGAACTCATTACACTATATAAAAATGCATCATGGTATATTATTTCATTAGAAACACTAACATATATATTAAATTATGCATAACTAATATGAACATATATATTAAATGATGCATAATTAATATGTTTTAAGTTTTTTTTTGGTAAGCTTGGCATGAACTTTGTATTCATTATTTTTATAGTGTATGGTTTATGGATTTTAATGGTGTATGGCGAGGTACAAATGTGAATTAATATTTAATTTTTCAATTTAAATATAACACGTTGTCTATTTATATAGAAAAAATAACTACTCAATATGATCATTTAAATGTATAATGGGTTGGTTGGGATTACGAAAAGGGATAGGCAATCGGTGGATTTGGGTGAAAGACTAAAAAATCGTTAAAGACTAAGTGTAGTTGTAAGAGTGTCTTACAATCTAAACCTGTCAAGAAACTTATATTACGTATCTTAAAACCAAACCATTCAATTAAAAAATTGTATTTCTCATTTGTTTAAAAAACACCTATTGATATATTTGGGGTGTTACACTCTTTGATACATAATTGACACTTCATAAACTATTCTAATTATTTAATTATAGAAAAACACATTTTAATACACTAAAATAACGAATATTGAACTGCATGGACATGTACCTTTTTTGCACTGATAGTACACGAAGCCATGCCTTATGTTGAAATGTGAAAGAAATTAAATCACAATCTCCCAATACATTACTCCACCGATTTCTATACATCATTTATTAAGAGTATGAATAGTGAATAACATTGGTTATGGTAACATCTAATCATGTGAATGGTAGAATAAATACAATTCATTGGTTTATGAAATTTTTGCAAAACCCAGACCATTACAACTGCAAAATCAACATAGTTTTTTGCACACAAATGTTACTGTTAATCTAAATTAAGTGGCGTATATAACGGAAATGACAGTAGAACTAGTTGGGTGAGGGTAGTATTTATATTAATGTTAACATGATTGTGTCAGTGTCGCTTATTAATTAATCGTAATGACAATACTATATAATTTGTATGCCCACATTTCTTCCAGGAATTTGGGATTGCCACATTTAAAACATAGGTGCATTGCTTAGTACAAAACCAGGTTGAAGGATATCCATCCCATTTAATGTTATATCAGAAGAACATCATGATATAGTATGGGAAATTTAATAGATTAGTTACGTGTAGTTTTTTTTGACAAATATAATTTAAACCCCATAAAAATTGTGAAATCTATATTTTATAGCCATCAAAAAATATATATATTTTTAAAAAGTTTTAAAAATAATTTTAAATTTTAAAAAAAATTGTTTTAATATAAATTTGTTACAAACATTATGAAAACTTTATAATATTTTAGATTTAATATATGTCAAAGTAATTTGACTTTGAACTCATTAAAATATATAAAAATGCATCATGATATATTATTTCATTAGAAACACGAACATATACATTAATGTTTGCATAATTAATATGAACATATATATTAAATTATGCATAATTAATATGTTTTAAGTAAAAAAAAAATCATAAGCTTGGCATGACCTTTGTCTTCATGATCTTTAATGGTGTATGGTACATGGCTTTTAATGGTGTATAACGATGTACATATGTGAATTAATATTTAATTTTGCAATTTAAATATATCACATTGTCTATTTATATAGAAAAAGTAACTATTCGATATGATCCTTTAAATGTATAATGGGCTACTCGATATGATCCTTTAAATGTATAATGGGTTGGTTGGGATTACGAAAAGCGATAGGCAATTGCTGGATTTGGGTGAAAGACTAAAAAATCATTAGAAACTAAGTGTAGTTGTAAGAGCATCTTACAATCTAAACCTATCAAAAAAACTTATCTTATGTATCTTAAAACCAAACCATTCAATTAAAATTGTGTATTTCTCATTTGTTTAAAAAAAACCTATTGATATATATGGGGTATTAAACTCTTTTGATACGTAATTGACACTTCATAAACTATTCTAATTATTTAATTATAAAAAAACACATTTTAATACACCAAAATAATGAATATTGAACTCGACGCACATGTACCTTTTTTACACTGATAGTACACGAAGCCATGCCTTATGTTGAAATGTGAAAGAAATTAAATCACAATCTCCCAATACATTACTCCACCCATTTCTATATATCATTTATTAAGAGTATGAATAGTGAATAACACTCGTTATAGTAAGATCTAATCATGTGAATGGTAGAATAAATACGATTCATTGGTTTATGAAATTTTGCAAAATCCAGACCATTAAAACTACAAAATCAACATAATTTTTCCCACAGTGATCCGAATTGGATCTATAAAGAATGATAAACAAAGCCATGGTTGTACCAAGTCGAGACAAACTTCTAAAAATTCCAAAACAGCGATCAAAAACACCTTGAACCAGTGGCAATGGCGGTCAGCATGGAACGACGAGGACCCCGATCAAAGTGCGCTGACCGAGGCCCATGGAGACTGTGTGGGAGGCCGAATTAGCCCTGGGAGCCCCGAATTGGGAAACAGAGGCTGGGCAAAAGGGTCGAAATGGAGAACCACCAAGAACTCGGACACGTCAGAAGCCGAAAAACCGCAGGCGAAAAGTGAAAAGGCGCTAAAGAACAAGGCGGGACCTGTGCTCCGAAAAACCAGTAGTATTGATCAGGGCGCCCTCAAACGGTAAGTAGTTTTGGAGAAATTGGAGCAATCCCACTCAACGATTGATACGTGGCAAGCGAATGAGAGAGAAACCACCGCTAATCACGCGGTAACGGTCAAGCAAGTTAACCACGGGGGATGAGCAAACGGCGTCGGATCTAGGGACTCCAAATCAAACGGTTGAGATCACACCTGATGGAGGAAGTGGAATTGACAAAGGAATGAGCCGCGATTTGGAAGGATTTGAAGTCTGTTTTGACCGCCACAGTGGAGGAAGACTTCATCCACGATGTGACCGAAGAACTGAACCAATGAAGTAAGATAGCGCATTACAGGAGGACATGTGGCCACTCCCTGTGAGCCGATGATGACGTTGAGCCAGGGAACTCCAAGCGCAGCTGTAGAAGGCGATTCAACAGAGGCAGAAGAGGAACTGAACAGACATGGAAACGAATGACTTAAATCCATGAACAGAGAACAGAAACACAGAGACCAAGAGAGTCAGTCAGAGAGAGAGACAGAGGAACCAAAATCCTGAGAGGAGGATGGAACACAGGGGAAAAGACAACGAAGCAAAAGCAGAAGAGGATAGAGGGTCGAGCTGACTAAAGGCAATGTCAAGCACCAATAATCTTGAGGGATTCAAGCCATCCCATAGAGCATATTTCCAGACTGAGCACCATATTGAGCTCTTTCCATTACAAACCAGAAGGTCATAAAGCTGGTAGGCAAACAAGTCTGTGCACTCCAGTGGCTTGGGGAATCCAAGAACCACCCTACCAAGCAAATATGTTCAGGTGACTCATACTAAGCTCCTGCATTGTAATTCTCTGCTTGAAACACAATAAAATAAGGCCACCACTGAAGCTAGACTGGAGATGTAGCCCTGGAGAATAGGGTGAACTCCTTATTAATTTTTTCGTGTTCTTGTATTTGCTTACTGTATTTATCTGTTGTCTTTCCATTCAATTGTCTGTGTATTGGCAATCTAATCGATCCATCGCTAAATAACATAGGCACACACACTAGCACATGAGTCTGTAATACCTTCATTTAATAAATCTTTAACTGAGGTCACTCATAGGGTGATTATCAGATCAAGTGGTATTAGAGCTCTAGGTTGTAAGGTTAGGCAAGCTTGTGTTGGTTTAACTGTTGAATGCTCACTAGATCAAAGCTCAAATTAAGAGAAGGAGATTTGGTCGAAACTAATCCTGAAATTGGAAGATTCTATCCTCGAAAGACAATGTCAGAGGAAGGTTCTGTGGGGCTAGACCCTCAATTCATAGAGAGTTTCCTAGCTATAAAGTCTATGGTAGAAGAAATGTATAAGGACTTTAGAAAGCATAAGGATGAAGATTTATCAGGTTCTAAACAAGACAAAGAAGAAGATAAGTCTCATTCCCATGACCACTCAAAAGGAAAAGGGAAAGAGGAAAGCTTTCTCACACCTCCTAATAGCCCTATGTATAATAAGAAAGCATATTTGATTAAGCTAGATGTCAAATTTGATTTGCCTATATATGATGGAGAGCTAAATGCTAAAAAGTTGGACAATTGGATTAGAAAAATTGATGTGTATTGCAGAGTGCAAA
>APFE030497727.1:44871-80373 GCA_000404065.3 Pinus taeda | reverse complement strand
CTACTTGTTAAAGATGGAATCGAATACTTTGTAAGAGCTCACAAGCTCAAGAATAATTATACTCTCATAAATTCTAGGTAGATGAAAAGAAAGATAAATTCATGCAAACAATTCTTACTAATGGTTGTAGAGGAAAAAAAACCTAATAAAACCAATATATTTGAGGGCTTTAATTCTCAGCAGCAGGCTGATATAGAAAATATTGTTTCAGAGTATGATGCCCTGTTTCAAGAACCTAAAGGTCTGCCACACAAAAAGGAAATAGTACATGATATTATTTTGCAGCAAGATGTTCCATTGCCTAACATTGGGATGTACAGGTTGTCTGCTTTAGAGAATGCTAAAATCAAGAAGCAGGTGCAGGAGTTGCTCGAGAAGGGGTTCATTAGGCCTAGCACATCACCATGTGGGTCACCAATCGTTTTAGTGAGAAAGAAAGATGGCTCGTCAAGAATGTGCATTGACTATCGAACATTGAATAAGATAACAATCAAAAATCGTTATCCCCTTCCTCGCATAGATGATCTTTTAGATCAATTGAAGGAAGTTGTTTATTTCACCAAGATGGATTTGCACAGTGGATACCATCAGGTGAGAGTTGTGGAGCAAGATGCATGGAAGACTGCTTTCAAGACAAAGCAGTGATTGTATGAGTGGCTGATTATGATTTTTGGCTTGACCAATGCTCCTGCTACTTTCATGAGATTAATGAATGATGTACTCAGGCCTTTTCTTGATGATTCTGTTATTGTGTATCTGGATGACATTCTGATTTTTAGTAAAACGTGGGAAGAACACTTAAATCATGTTAAGCAGAAATTAGATGTTTTGAAAAGAGAAAAACTTTATGTCAAACTCTCCAAATGTGAGTTTGGAAAAACATCTCTAAATTATTTGGGTTATATAGTATAGGGTGGTGAATTGAAAATAGATCCCTCTAAAGTGGCAGTGATTGTAAACTGGCCTAAACCCAAGTCTGCTACAGAAGTGAGAAGCTTCTTAGGAGCGACACAATATTGGAGGAAGTTCATTTCTAACTTTTCCTCAATTGCAACTCCCTTACATACTTTGACAAGATTGAACAAGGTGCTTCAGTGGGGAGGCAAACATCAGAAAGCCTTCGGCACCTTGAAAGAAAATATCAGTACAGCACTTGTACTAGCACTGCCTGACCTACAAAGACCATTTGAAATCCAAACAGATGCCAGTGACTATGCCATGGGAGCAGTGTTGACACAGCACGGGAAACCCATATGTTATCATTCTGAGACTTTTAATCCTGCAGTAGTTAACTATCCTACATATGATAAAGAATTGTATGCATTAGTTCAGAGTGTGAAAAAGTGGAAACATTACCTAATGGGCAAAGAAACAGTGATACATATTGATCATTAGCCACTTCAATATCTACACTCCCAAACTAAGTTGCAGCAATCAAGACATTACAGGTGGATGGGTTTTCTACAATAGTTTCATTTAGTGATCAGATATAAAAAGGGCATACATAACAAGGTTGCAGACATGTTATCTAGACCCATTATAAATACATCTACTATACTTAAGCATAATTTTGTACTACATGAAAGCTACATTGAACAATATGCTCAAGATATAGACTTTAAAGATGTATATGCAACTTTGAGTCAAGGCAAAAAGGTAGAAGAATTGGATTTTCATGTGAAGGACCGACTCTTATATCATTGTGGGAAACTCTGCATTCCACAAACAAAGAGAGTAAAGATAATTAGAGAGGCACACACTTCTATGATATCAGGTCACTTTGGGGTAAGTAAAACAGTTGCACAGCTGCAAAGATTTTGTTATTGGCCGAAAATGAATGAGACAGTTTCTAGATATGTAAGAGGGTGTACTATGTGTGCTAAAAGCAAGCCCAGCAATAGAAAACTAGGCTTATACACTCCATTACTAGTCCTTTCTCACCCTTGGGAAATTGTTTCCATGGATTTTGTTGGAGGATTGCCTAAATCTAGGAAAGGTCATGATTATCTATATGCGGTTGTGGATAGGTTCAGCAAAATGTGTATTTTGATACCTTGTAATAAATAGATTACATTTGAACAAACTGCAAAATTATTCTTCGAACATGTATGGGTTCATTTTGGATTACCCACTTCTATTGTATCTGATCGAGACACCTAATTTGTGGGAAAGTTTTGGTCAAGTCTGTGGGAGCTAAGGAACACCCAACTGAAGAAAAGCACAGCTTTTCATCCACAAACCGATGGTCGGATAGAAGTAGTTAACAGGACAGTGATCCAGCTACTCAGAGGATATTGCAGCAAACATCCTAAGCTTTGGGATGAACATTTGTGTTATGTGCAGCATGCTTACAAGAGAGCAAAATACTCTTCTACACAGAGATCTCCTTTTGAGACCTGTTTTGGTTTCATACCAAGGTCTCCTTTGGATTTTGTCTTTGGTAAAGATACCACAGTTGATGGACACAGTGATGTGGACAAGGCAACTAGGTTCATTGAACAGATCCAGGAGATCCACCAGGCAGTACAAGAATAGTTGAAAAAGAACCAAGCCAAATACAAGGCTAGGCATGACAAGCATCGGATGGAGCATAGTTTTCAAGTTGGAGACCAGGTCTGGATGTATATCAGCAAGGACAGGATGCAAGGTGAAGTAAAATTATAAAACCTATCAGGTATGGACCCTTCAAAATACTTGAGAAGATTGGTGAAAATGCTTTTCGCCTTGATCTACCAGCTTACATGTACATCTACTCAGTTGTAAATGCAGATTGCTTAAGATTGTTTGAACCTTCAATGATTGAGGATCCTGAAGAGCAAAGTCAGTTACCTTCTATTGATGACCTGCTAACTGAATATCTTAATGAATTGCAGGAAGACACAGTCTTGGACAGGAAGGTAAGGACGACGCGCAGAGGAGATGTTGAGTACCTCAGAATTGGAATCAAAGGTTCGAAGCCGAGCAGTGCAAAGTGGATTGAGATTGGGCAAGTAAGACAACAATACCCTCACTTAGTCGATGCTTGAAAGAAAACCAAATTTTGGTGGTCCAAAATCTTTTCAGTGGGAAGGTCGTGATCTGAATTGGATCCATAAAGAATGATAAACAAATCCATGGTTGTACCAAGTCAGGAATAACTTCTAAAAATTCCAAAACAACGATAAAAAAACACCCTGAACCAGTGGCAATGGCAGCCAGCGTGAAACGACGAGGACCCCGGTCAAAGCGCGCTGACCGTGGTGCATAGAGACTACGAAGGAGGCCGAATTAGCCCTTGGGAACCTTGAATCAGGAAATAGAGGTGGATTTTGATGCGCGATTAGCGATTAGCACTAATCGCGCATCGTTGGGCGAAAAGGGCCGAAATGGAGAAGCCCCGAGCACTCAGAAGTTTGGGGAGCCAGAGAACCGTGGGCGAAAATCAAAAAGGTGCTAAAGGACAAGGCAGGACCCGCACTCTGAAGAACCGGTGGTATTGATCGGGGCACCCTCAAACGGTAAGCAGTTTGGAGAAATTGGAGCGATCCCACTCAATGATCAACGTGTGGCAAGTGGAGGAGAGAGAAAACCGCCACTGATCGCGTGCTAATAGTTGAACAAGTCAACCACGTGGGATGAGCGAACGGCGTCGGATCTAGGGACTCCAGATCGAACAGCTGAGATCACGCCTAATGGAGGAAGCGGAATCGACCAAGGAATGAGTAGCGATTTGGAAGGATTTGAAGTCTGTTTTGACCGCCATGGTGGAGGAAGACTTCATCCACGATGTGACTGAAGAACTGAACCAAAGAAATAGGATGGTGCGTTACAGGAGGACATGTGGCCACTCCATGTGAGCCGATGATGACGCCGAGCCAGGGAACTCTAAGCGCAGCTGCAGAAGGCGATTCAATAGAGGCGGAAGAGGAATTGAATAGACATGGAAATGAATGGCTTAAAGCCATGAACAGAGAACAGAAACACAGAGATCAAGAGATTCAGTCAGAGAGAGAGACAGAGGAACCAGAATCCCGAGAGGAGGACGGAACACAAGGGAAAAGACAGTGAAGCAAAAGTAGAAGAGGATACAGGGCCAAGCTGACCAAAGGCAACGTCGAGCACCAGAAAGCTTGAGGGATTCAAGCCATCCCAGAGAGGATTTGTCCGGACTGAGCATCATATTGGGCTCTTTCCAAGGTCACAGAGTTGGTAGGAAACGATTCTGTGCACTCCAAGGGCTTGGGGAATCCAAGAACCACCCTGCCAAGCAAATTTGTTCAGGTGACTCATATTGAGCTCCTGCATTGTAATTCTCTGCTTGAAACACAATAACATAAGGCCACCACTAAAGCTGGACTAGAGATGTAGCCCTAGAGAATAGGGTGAACTACTTATTAATTTTTTCATGTTCTTGTATTTGCTTACTGTATTTATCTGTTATCTTTCCATTCAATTGTCTGTGTATTGGCAATCTGATCGATCCGTTGCTAAATAACATAGACACACACACCAACGCATGAGTCTATAATACCTTCATTTAATAAATCTTTAACTGAAGTCACTCATAGGGTGATTATCAGATGACACACAAATGTTACCGTTAATCTAAATTAAGTGGTGTATATAACAGAAATGACAGTGGTACTAGTTGGGTGACGCTAGTATTTATATTAATGTTAACACTATTGTGCCAACGTCACTTATTAATTGATTGTCATGACAACATTGTATAATTTGTATGTCAGCATTTTTTCCAAGAATTTGGGATTGCCACGTTTAAAACATAGGTGCATTTCTTAGTACAAAACCAGGTTGAAGTGTATCCATCCCATTTAATGTTATATCAGAAGAACATGAGGATATAGTACAGGAAATTTAATAAACTAGTTACGTGTAGTTATTTCTTTTAGAAATATAACTTAAACCACATAAAAATTGTCAAATCTATATTTATAGCCAATCAAAAAACAAAAAAAATATTTTTAAAAAAGTTTTAAAATAATTTTAAATTTTAAAAAAATGTTTAATATAATTTATTACAAACATTATAAAAACTTTATAATATTTTTTAGATTTAATAGATGTCAGAGTAATTTGACTTTGAACTCATTACAATATATAAAAATGCACCATGATATATTATTTCATTAGAAACACAAACATATACATTAATTTATGCATAATTAATATGTTTTAAGTAAATTGTTTTTGTAAGCTTTGCATGACCTTTGTAATCATCATTTTTAATGGTGTATGGATTTTAATGGTGTATGGTGTATGGATTTTATTAGTGTATGGTGTATGGCTTTTAATAGTGTATAGTGATGTACATATGTGAATTAATATTTAATTTTGCAATTTAAATATAACTCGGTGTCTATTTACATAGAAAAAATAACTACTAGGTATGATGCTTTAAATGTATAATGGGTTGATTGGGATTACGAAAAGGGATAGGCAATCGGTGGATTCGTGTAAAAGACTAAAAAATCGTTAAAGACTAAGTGTAGTTGTAAGAGCATCTTACAATCTAAACATGGCAAGCAACTTATCTTACATATCTTAAAACCAAACCATTCAATTAAAAATCTGTATTTCTTATATCATGATGCATTTTTATATATTGTAATGAGTTCAAAGTCAAATTACTTTGACATCTATTAAATCTTTGAAGTAATTTTTTTGTAAGCCTGGCATGATTTTTGTATTCATTATCTTTATTGGTGTATGGCTTTTAATTGTGTATGGTGTATGGTTTACAACTTTTAATGGTGTATGGTTTACAACTTTTAATGGTGTACGGATTTTAATGGTGTATGGTGATGTACATATGTAAATAATGTTTAATTTTGCAATTTAAATATAATACGTTGTCTATTTATATGGAAAAAATAACTACTCGATATGATCATTTAAATGTATAATGGGTTGGTTGGGATTACGAAAAGGGATAGGCAATCGGTGGATTTGAGTGAAAGACTACAAAATTATTAAAGATTGAGTGTAGTTGTAAGAGCGCCTTACAATCTAAACCTATCAAGAAACTTATTTTACGTATCTTAAAACCAAACCATTCGGTTAAAAAATTGTATTATCATTTGTTTTAAAAAAATCTATTGATATATCTAGGGTGTTACACTCTTTGATACCTAATTGACACTTCATATACTATTCTAATTATTTAATTATAGAAAAACATATTTTAACACACTAAAACAATGAATATTGAATTGCACGCACATGTACCTTTTTTACAGTGATAGTACACGAAGCCATGTCTCATGTTTAAATGTGAAATAAATTAATCAGAAGCTCCCAATACATTACTCCGCCCATTTCTATACATCATTTATTAAGAGTATGAATAGTGAATAACACTAGTTATGGTAACATCTAATCATGTGAATGGTAGAATAAATACAATTCATTGGTTTATGAAATTTTTGCAAAATGCGGACCATTAAAACTGCAAAATCAATATAATTTTTCCCACTCAAATGTTACTATTAATCTAAATTAAGTGGCGTATATATCGGAAATGACAATAGTACTAGTTGGGTGAGGGTAGTATTTATATTAATGTTAACATGATCATGCAAGTGTTGCTTATTAATTGATCGTGATGACAACACTGTATAATTTGTATGTCCACATTTCTTCTAGGAATTTGGGATTGCCACATTTAAAACATAGGTGCATTGCTTAGTACAAAACCAAGTTGAAGCGTATCTATCCCATGTAATGTTATATCAGAAGAACATCAAAATATATTACGGAAAATTTACTAGATTAGTTGCATGTAGTTTTTTTTTTTTACAAATATAATTTAAACCCCATAAAAATTGTCGAATCCACATTTATAGCCAATCAAAAACAAACAAACAAAAATTTTAAAAAAAAAAAAAAAAAAATATATATTTATATAATATATATATATATATATAATATAATAATTATATATATTATATAATATATATTACTAATGGTATATATAAATTAAACATTATACTTAATAATATATTTTTTGAAATATTTAATAGAATGTCAAAGTAATTTGACTTTGACAAATTAGTATATATATATTACCAAACATTTATAAAACTTAATAATATTTTTTAGATTTAATAGATGTCAAAGTAATTTGACTTTGAACTCATTAGAATATATAAAAATGCATCATGGTATATTATTTCAGAAGAAACACGAACATATATATTAAATTATGTATACTTAATATGAACATATATATTAAATTATGAATAATTAATATGTTTTAAGTTTTTTTGTAAGCTTGGCATGACCTTTTATTCATTATCTTTAATGGTGTATGGTGTATGGCTTTTAATGGTGTATGGCAAGGTACATATTTGAATTAATATTTAATTTTTCAATCTAAATATAACACGACGTCTATTTATATAGAAAAAATTACTACTCGATATGATCCTTTAAATGTATAATGAGTTGGTTGGGATTACGAAAAGGGATAAGCAATCGGTGGATTCGGGTAAAAGACTAAGTGTAGTTATAAGAGTGTCTTACAATCTAAACCTGTCAAGAAACTTATCTTACATATCTTAAAACAAAACCATTCAATTAAAAGTTTGTATTTCTCATTTGTTTCAAAAAAAACTATTGATATATATGGGGTGTTACACTCTTTGATATGTAATTGACACTTCATAAACTATTCTAATTATTTAATTATAGAAAAGCATAGTTTAACACACTAAAATAACGAATGTTGAATTGCACGCACATGTACCTTTTTTACACTGATAATATACAAAGCCATGCCTTATGTTGAAATGTGAAAGAAATTAAATCACAATCTCTCAATACATTACTCCAGTCATTTCTATACATCATTTATTAAGAGTATGAATATTGAATAACATTGGTTATGGTAACATCTAATCATGTTAATGGTAGACTAAATACAGTTCATTGGTTTATGAAATTTTGCAAAATCCAAACCATTACAACTGCCAAATCAACATAATTTTTCCCACACAAATGTTATTGTTAATCTAAATTAAGTGGCGTATATAACGGAAATGACAATCGTACTAGTTGGGTGAGGGTAGTATTTTATATTAATGTTAACATGATTGTGTCAGCATCGCTTATTAATTGATCGTAATGACAATACTGTATAATTTGTATGCCCACATTTCTTCCAGAAATTTGGGATTGCCATGTTTAAAACATAGGTGCATTGCTTAGTATAAAACGAGGTTGAAGCGTATCCATCCCATTTAATGTTATATCAGAAGAACATCATGATATAGTACGGGAAATTTAATAGATTAGTTATGTGTAGTTTTTTTTTGGACAAAGATAATTTAAACCCCATAAAAATTGAGAAATCTGTATTTATAGCCAATCAAAAACAAAAATTTTTATTTTTAAAAAAGTTTTAAAAATAATTTTAAATTTTAAAAAATTGTTTAATATAAATTTGTTACAAACATTAATAAAAACTTTATAATATTTTTAAATTAATAAAATGTCAAAGTAATTTGACTTTGAACTCATTACAATATATAAAAATGCATCATGGTATATTATTTCATTAGAAATACAAACATATACATTAAATTATTCATAATTAATATGAACATATATATTAAATTATGCATAATTAATATGTTTTAAGTAAATTGTTTTTGTAAGCTTGGCATGACCTTTGTATTCATTATCTTTAATAGTTTGTGGTGTATGGCTTTTAATGGTGTATGGTGTATAGTGTAATGGTATATGACTTTTAATGGTGTATGGTGTATGAATTTTAATGGTGTATGGCGATGTACATATGTGAATTAACATTTAATTTTGTTATTTAAATATAACACATTGTCTATTTATATAGAAAAAAATAACTACTCGATATGATCCTTTAAATGTATAATCGATTGGTTGGGATTACAAAAAGGGATAAGCAATCGGTGGATTCGGGTAAAAGACTAAAAAAACGTTAAATATTAAGTGTAGTTGTAAGAGCGTCTTACAATCTAAACCTGTCAAGAAACTTATCTTACTTATCTTAAAACCAAACCATTCGATTAAAAATGTGTATTTCTCATTTGTTTAAGAAAAGTCTATTGATATATCTAGGGTGTTACACTCTTTGATACGTAATTAACACTTCATAAACTATTCTAATTATTTAATTATAGAAAAACACATTTTAATACACTAAAATGACGAATATTGAACTACACGCACATGAACTTTTTTGACGTTGATAGTACATGAAGTCATGCCTTATGTTGAAATGTAAAAGAAATTAAATCGTAATTTCCCAATACATTACTCTGCCCATTTCTATACATCATTTATTAAGAGTATGAATAGTGAATAACACTTGTTATGGTAACATCTAATCATGTGAATGGTAGAATATATACAATTCATTAGTTTTTGAAGTTTTTGCAAAATCCAGACCATTACAACTGCAAAATCAACATAATTTTTCCCACACAAATGTTACTGTTAATCTAAATTAAGTGGCGTATATAACGGAAATGAGAGTAGTACTAGTTGGGCGAGGGTAGTATTTATATTAATGTTAACATGATTGAGCAAGTGTCGCTTATTAATTGATTTTGATGACAACACTCTATAATTTGTATGTCTACATTTCTTCCAAGACTTTGGAATTGCCATGTTTAAAACACAGGTGCATTGCTTAGTACAAAACCAAGTTGAAGCGCATCCAGCCCATTTAATGTTATATCTGAAGAACATCAGGATATAGTACGGGAAATTTAATAGGTTAGTTACGTGTAGTTTTTTTTTGACAAATATAATTTAAACCCCATAAAGATTGTCAAATCTATATTTATAGCCAATCAAAAAACAAAAAATTTATTTTTTAAAAGTTTTAAAATAATTTTATATTTTTAAAATTTTTGTTTTTAATATAAATTTATTACAAACATTATAAAAACTTTATAAATATTTTTTAGATTTAATAGATGTCAAAGTAATTTGACTTTGAACTCATTACAATATATAAAAATGCATCATGACATATTATTTCATTAGCAACACAAACATATACATTAAATTATGCATAATTAATTTGTTTTAAGGAATTTTTGTTTGTAAGCTTGGCAAGACCTTTGTATTCATTATCTTTTAAAAATGGCAAGATACAACCAGAATCAAATGGTGATCTAAATGGAAAATGACATCCATCCATGGTATTCATTGACCCATAGTATTCATTCATCCATGGTATTGTAAGTGGCATTCACCCATGGTATTCATCCACCTATGGTAACTATCCACCCATGGAATTTACCCATGATATTAAAAGTGGCATCCACCCATGGCATTCATTCGCCTGTGGTATCTTCCCATGGTATTGTAAGTGGCATCGATCCTTGGTATTCATCATCCCATTGTATTCATCCACTCATGGAATTTACCCATGGTATTGTAAGTGACATCCACCCATGGTATTCATTCACCCATCGTTTTTACCCACCCATGTAATTTACCTATGGTATTGTGACCAAAAAAGACTATAAGTAACAAGTCGCATTTTGTAAAAGGAAAAATGGTCCACCAAAATGTAGCCTTTATAGTTATTATTTGTTTTAATAAAAAAAAGTTTATTTGTGGTTTTTTTATTGTGTGTTCTCCTCTATTCTTTTGGCATTTCAACTTTTCAGATCTTGGGGACATCCCCCCAAGATCTAGATTAGTTGTGGCATGTTCCATGCAGTCTAGGTTGGACTCTATTTGGTGTGAGTTATACAATGCCTGATGTGTCCAACAACAGTGAGAAGTATGGTCGAAGGGGGTCCACATTGAACATTGGGTGCAGGCCAAGGAATGGGGGAATGCTGAGCTCAAAAACATTTTCTCTCGCAGCCTTGGTAATGGTGTAAGGACCATATTGGAGTGGTCTGAGCTTCCGAAGGGCTTGTTGAGAAATGGCAACAAGAGAGTCCAGTTTAATCTGTCCTTGAATTAAACTGGAAATTAAATTCAAATTGTGTTCTCATAGCAACTTAAACTAGTTAAATTAAGTTTATTAAACTTACTTAACTTAGGTAATTCGAGTTGGAAGTCTTTCTGAAGTCATGTATATGTTCTCCCTACTTTGTAGGAGTCCAGTGTGAGTTAATTATGAGTTGTAAAATAGAAGACTCGATTTAATGAGTCAGTTCAGTTAAATTAGCTCTCAAACTGATTGAAAGAACTAATAGTGAGTTAACAGTCAATGGTGACACTAATGAACTCCACTAGTGCTACTCTAGTTAACTGAATATTTACTCATCATAAACTCATGCATGTTGATTTTGAGAAGGACCTATTTGAGACTAGAGTGTAGGGACAGTGTACTATTTGTTTTAGATTTTTCTAAGTTTCACTGGTAGTGCATGCATTGAAGAACTGATCCTTAAGGGATTGTGCAGTTTTTAGAGGCTTTATTTCCCTTTAAATACAAGCTATCCTCCATAGAAATTACACATTGGAATAGAGACTTGGAGAGATTGTGAAGAGGCTAAGATTTGGCCTTTAGCTTGCTTATGAGTTGGAGATTGAATTTATTGAGTGCTGGGATTGTGCTAGAGAGAACAAGCATTGTAATTTCATCTTGATTTTCTAGATTAATACAAAACAGAATCCAAATCTTGAATTTGGGTATTTTTTCGCAAAGAATCCAAATATGCTATTTGCTTCTGAAAATTTTGCACAAAAAATTTTAGATCTTCTCTGCAAACTCGCGGCCCAAAACTCAAAACTTCGAATAATCCTCTAGTATACTATTCTTAGCTCCAATACCATGTAGAAATTTCTACAAATATAGCTTCGATACCATGTAGAAAATCTTGTAGATTCACAAGCTAATGCAATTTGCTAAAGCAAGCAACAAGAATCTACTTCTACTCTTTACAGCGGAAGCCCATAAACATTGAGGAAAAAATAATCAATAGAGGAAGAGAATCAAAGGCACATAACATAATAAATATCCATGGAAAGACACAACTCAAATCCCCATTATGTATTTTGTATGAACCCGGAAAATCAAGATGAAATTACAATGCTTGTTCTCTCTAAAAACATCCCATCACTCAGCAAATTCAATCTCCAACTCATAAGCAAGCTAAAGGCCAAATCTTAGCCTCTTCATAATCTCTCCAAGTCTCTATTCCAATGTGTAATTCCTATGGAGGATAGCTTGTATTTAAAGGGAAATAAAGCCTCTAAAAATTGCACAATCCCTTAAGGATCAGTTCTTGAATGCATCCACTATCAGTGCAACTAAGAAAAATCTAAAACAAATAGCACATTGTCCCTACACTCTAATCTCAACTAGGTCTTTATCAAAATCGACATGCATGAGTTTTTTATGAGTAAATATTCAGTTAACTAGAGTAGCACTGGTGGAGTTAATTAGTGACACCATTGATTGTTAACTCGCTATTAGTTCTCTCAATCAGTTTGAGAACTAATTTAACTGAACTGACTCACGAAACTGAGTCTTCTATTTTACAACTCACAATTAACTCATATTGAACTCCTACAAAGTAGGGAAAACATACACATGACAACAGAAAGACTTCCAACTCGAATTTCCTAAGTTAAGTAAGTTTAATAAACTTAATTTAACTATTTTAAGTTGTTATGAGAATATCAACTCGAATTTACATCTTGATAATGCCTTTGTCAAGATGTCAACATCTTAGTCCTCTGTGGGAATGTAATCTAACAACATGATCTGCCTCAATACACAATCTCTGAGATGATGATACCAGATATCAATATGCTTGGACCAATCATGAAAAATTGGATTTTCATAAAGTTTTATACAACTCTGGTTATCACAGAAATCACTGTTGGATCCATTTGTTGTCCAAATAAACCAACCAGGATCTTCCTCATCTAAATGGCCTCACATGATGCCTGACTTGCAGCCATGTACTCTGCCTCTGTTGAACTGAGTGCAACTAATCCATATTTCCTGTTGTACCAAGAAATTGTTGCTGACCCAATACTGAAGATCCCTCATGATGTGCTCTTCATGTGGGATGGACTCCCTGCCCAATCTGCATCGGTGAAGTCTTGAAGCTTTACTCCCTCTCTCCATCTATAACCCAAACTGAGTAGTTCCTCTGAGGTATCTCAATAAATGCTTTGTCGCCTTCCAATACAGCTTGGTAGGCCTAACCATCGTTTAACTAAGCTATTTAATTGCATAGCACATGTCCGATCGTGTGTTCACCAAGTACATGAGTGAACTGAAAAGTTGCTTGTAAATAGTAGCTTCCACTACTTCCCCTAAAGTAGCATCCTCCTTCCTCCAATTACCAGCTAGAGGAGTCTTTGTGGGTTTACTGCTCTCCATGCGTAATCTCTTGAGTATCTCGCTGGCATACTTGCCCTGAGATACAAACAAATCCCCATCTCCCTGCCATACCTCCATGCCAGGAAAGTAATGCATCAGCCCCATGTCCTTCATCTCAAACTCTCTTGCAAGGTCCTCCTTGCAAAATTTGATGATCTTCTCATCATCTGTCAGTGTAAGATCATATACATAAAGTACAATGTAGCTTACCTTCCACCACTATGTGATACAAGTTCGCATCCGCTTCACTCTTCGTGAAGCCCAACCCAATGAAGTAGCTATCTATCTTGGTGTACAAAGCACAAGGTGCTTGCTTCAGCCCATACATCACTCTCTTGAGTCGGCACACATGCGACTTACGATCCAAGGTTTCAAAACCTTCGAGCTACTCTATGTACACCTCTTCCTCAATCATGTCATTGACGAAGGCAGTCTTCACATCCATCTGATGGATCTTCCAACCCATTTGTGCTGATAGTGCCAACATAGATCTGATTGATGAGTACCTTGCAATATGAGCAAAGGTCTCATCATAGTCAATCCCCTCTAACTATGAAAGCCACGGGCCACAAATCTCACCTTATGCTTCTCCACACTACCATCTGTAGCTTTCTTTACCTTCTAAAGCCAACGGGAGCTCACAATTGACTTATCCTCCAATCTCGGGACCACATCCCAAACATTATTTCAAACTATAGAGTCATACTCCTCCACCATTGTATCAATCCAAACACTGTTTCGAACTATAGAGTCATACTCCTCCACCATTGTATCAATTGCACTGCTTTCTAAAAGGAAGATGGCTCTGTCACAACATATGCACCCATAAGTGCCATGTATCTAGTGTACCTCTCTAGTGACCTTCTCTATCTGTGCTGAGAAGAGGGTGCTCCCACATTCTCCCGTGCATCATCCAAAAATTTGCTAGCCTCTCTAGTGCACTTTTTTCCCTCTCTCGAAGACTCTGCCTGAGTGGATTTCTCCACTCTCTGAACCTCTACACGTGGTTGCTCCACATCAATCTGAGGCCCCTCAACCTTAGGAGCTAAAACCTCCTCATCTGCATGTAGCTCAAGCTCCCTCTCAAGGGATACTCGCATGGCCTTCTCCTCATCGAACCTGATATCCCAGTGAACCACTATCATCCGACTGGTCGGCATGTACAGCCAATAGTTGTGGGGTGTATCAGTGTACCCCACAAATATCCCCAACTCTATTGTTGGCTCAAGCTTATTCTGTACATCTTTGGTCACATGGAAATAAACCAATGACCCAAAAATCTTGAAGTGACCAACATCTAGCCTCGTACAGGAATAAGCCTCCTCTGGTGTCTTCATCTCAAGTATCCAATATGGGCTACAGTTCTTAACATAAATTGTTGTGTTGCATGCCTTAGTCCACAAGTGTAGTGGTAGGCACTAATCATGCAACATCGCCCTTGCTACCCCTACTATGCTCCTGGTCTTCCCCTTATTGGTTTATCTTTTTCGTGTTCATATTGTTTTCATCGATCTATTGGCTTCCGTTGGTTGAAAGTAGAAGTAGATTTTTGTCTTGTTCTTTATTACATTCCATGAGCTTGTGAATCTATAATATTTTTACATGGTATTAGAGCTAGATTTATATAAATTTCTACATGGTATCAAAGTTGAGAACAGTATACTAGAGGAGAGTTCGAAGTTTTGAGTTTTGGGCCACGAGTTTGCAGAGCATATCTGAAAATTTTCATAAACAAATAGCAGATTTGGATTCTTTGCAAAAAAATACCCAAAAAAAAATCGACCGAATTGGAGTTTGAATGAGGGAGATATCGTTGATTTAAAATTGGATCTCTAGAGGACATTTCGAAGATTTGAGTTTCTGGGTTACAAACTTACAGGTGAAAGTTGAATTTGCAATACATACTTCAGGATCGGGAGATGGCATTCCATGGGTTGAGGCTTGAGTATGCCTTGGAAGGCAGTTCAAATTTCATAGCCTGGAGGGACAGGATGGAGGCTATGCTAGAGGACAATGGCTTGAAGGAATTTGTTGAACAAGCAATTCCTAAGCCAGCAGTTACTGATGCACAGAACTTTGTTGAGTGAAAGAAGTGTGTAGCAAAGGCTAGGCAGATAATCCATGAGGGAGTTTGAGATCATATTTCCTCGAGTCTACATGGAAAGGAAATCCCACATGCTATGTGGGAAACATTGACGGACTTGTATTAGAATAGCAGTGATCAAAGGAAGTTGGCACTAAAGGATAAACTTTATAAAAGTAAGATGGAGAAAGGCGAGACGATTCAGAAATACTTGACCAAGTTCACTCAATGTCGGGATGAGCTTGGAAGTGTTGGAATCATGGTTGCCAAGGAGGATATGGTGAGCCTTGCTCTTCTTAGACTCCTAAAGAGTTGGCATAGTTATCAAGACTCTGTTAATGGTCGGGAGAAGCTGCCAGATTGGGAACGACTATGCTCGGATTTGATGCAGGATGAGATCAGGAGGAACACTAGGGATGGCTCTTCATCAAAGACTGATGATGAAGAGAATTGTGCCATAGTGATCAAGGCAAGGAAGGGGAAAGGTAAAATTTCCCATTCCAAATCAGATTCTTATCATGGAGGTAAGAAGAAGGACATGACGAAAATTAAATGCTTTCATTGTCACAAGATGGGACACTTTGCTACAAATTGTCCATTGAAGAAGTCCAAGGAGAAGTCCTCAAGAGGAGTGGCGGGTGAGGCTTTGGCCTCCCAATTTGAATTGGACTTTTCCCTCATTACATGCATGGTGTCTTCAATGATGGGAAGTGTCTGGTACTTAGACAGTGGAGCTTCTTTCCACATGACTGGCGACAGAGAGTTATCCAGTGAACTGGAGGAGAAAGATCTCAAGATGCATATCGAGATGGGGGATGATGGTAAGTATAGTATTACTGGTGTGGGCACTATTACTTTTTAGAGGGAGCATGTGATTCCACTCACCTTGAAGAATGTTATGCATGTACCCGGACTGACGAAGAACTTAGTATATGTTGTCATGCTTGAGGATAGAGGCTATGATGTGATCTTTCAAAAGGAAAGGCATTCCTTTAACACATAGACACTGGTCAAGTAAAGAAGATAGGGATTCGAGTTCAAAATCTCTATAAGATAGAGGTAGATGATTGTGTTGCTTTGATTTCAAAAGAGGAAAAGATGTTGGGTTGAGACATCAACGAATTGTGGCACAGATGATCGGGCCACTTGCATCATGGGGCTTTGAAGATATTGCAGCAAATCTCTACCAGTCTTCCCAAAGGTACACTTGAGCAAGTTGATACATGCAAGGGTTGTACTTTGGGAAAATACACCAAGCCTTCCTTTGGACACAGAGACAGTCTAGCAAAGTCTATTCTAGAGAGGTTCCATTCAGATGTGTGTGGACCATTCTCGACAGCATCCATGGCCAAACACAGGTATTATGTTATATTTTTTATGACTATTCTCATAAATGATGGGTATTTTTTATGTAGAAAAATGATAAAACTTTCATAAAGTTTTGTGAGTTCAAAACATTGGTAGAGAAAGAGTCTGACAAGAAGGTTAAAGCTCTACAGAGTGATAACAGTGGTTATTATGTCTCCAATGAGTTTAAGAACTTATGTGTAGTGAAAGGGATTAAACAAGAGCTGACAGCACCCCATAACCCTCAACAGAATGGGGTTGTTGAGAGGAAGAACAAGAGCATAGTAGGGGCAGCAAGGGTGATGATGCATGATCAGGGCCTACCACGACAGTTGTGGGTTGATGCATGCAACACAATAGTTTATGTTCAGAACTATAGCCCACACCGGATACTTGAGATAAAGACACCAGAGGAGGCTTATTTCAGTAAGAGGCCAGATTTTGGTCGCTTCAATATTTTTGGGTCACTGATTTATTTCCATGTGACCAAAGATGCATGGAAGAATCTTGAGACAACAATAAGAGTTGGGGGTATTTGTGGGGTACACTAATACACCCCACAACTATCGAGTGTACATGTCGACCAGTCGAATGACATTGGTTGGCAGGGATATCAGGTTCAATTAGGAGAAGGCCATGCAAGTATCCCTTGGGAGGGAGATTGAGCTACATGCGGATGAGTAGCTTTTAGCTCCTAAGGTTGAGGGGCCTCATATTTATGTGGAGCAGCCACATGCAGAGGTTCAGAGAGTGGAGACATCCACTCAGGTAGAGTCTTCTAGATAGGGAAGAAAGCAGACTAGAGAGGCTGACAGATTGTTGGGTGATGCACGGGAGAATGTGGGAGCACTCGCTTCTCGACGCAGATAGAGGAGGTCACCAGAGAGGTACATTGGATACATGGCACTTATGGGTGCATGTGTTGTGACAGAGCCACCTTCCTTTCAAGAAGCAGTGCAATAGCCAGTTTGGGTTGATACAATGGTGGAGGAGTATGACTCCATAGTTCGAAATAGTGTTTGGGATGTGGTCCCAACACCGGATGACAAGTCAGTTGTGAGCTCCCATTGGCTTTACAAGGTAAAAAAAGCTACAGATGGTAGTGTGGAGAATCATAAGGCCATATTTGTGGCCCATGGCTTTTCACATGTAGAGGGGATTGACTATGATGATACATTTTCTCCTGTTGTAAGGTACTCATCAATCAGATCTATTTTGGCACTATCAGCACAAATGGGTTGGAAGATCTATCAGATGAATGTGAAGACATCCTTCCTCAATGGCATGATTGAGGAAGAGGTGTACATAGAGCATCCTGAAGGTTTTGAAACCTTGGAATGAGAGTCGCATGTGTGCCGACTCAAGAGAGCATTGTATGGGTTGAAGCAAGCACCCCATGCTTAGTACACCAGGATAGATAGCTACTTCACTGGGTTGGGCTTCACGAAGAATGAAGCGGATGTGAACCTGTATCACATAGTGGTGGAAGGTAAGTTGTTTATCATTGTACTTTATGTAGATGATCTTATACTGACATGTGATGAGAAGTTCATCAAATTTTGCAAGGAGGACCTTGCAAGAGAATTTGTGATGAAGGACATGGGGCTCATGCATTACTTTCTTAGCATGGAGGTATGGCAGGGAGATGGGGAGTTTTTTGTAACTCAAAGAAAGTATGTCAACGAGATACTCAGGAGATTCTACATGGAGAGCAATAAACCCATGGAGACTCCTCTAGCTGGTAACTGGAAGAAGGAGGATGCTACTTCAGGGGAAGTAGTGGAAGATATTATTTACAGGTAGCTTTTGATTTCACTCATGTACTTGGTGAACACATGACCTGATATGTGCTATGTAGTTAACCAACTTAGTCAAGCAATGGTTAGGCCTACCAAGCTGTATTGGAAGGTGGCAAAGCATGTATTGAGATACCTCAGAGGCACTACTCAGTTTGGGTTACAGATGGAGAGAAGGAGTGAAGCTTCAAGGCTTCACTAATGCAGATTGGGTAGGGAGTCCATTCGATAGGAAGAGAACATCAGGAGGGATCTTCAGTATTGGATCGGCGATAGTTTCTTGGTACAACAAGAAATAGAAATCAATTGCACTCAGTTCAATAGAGGCAGAGTACATGGTTGCAAGTCAGGCAGCATGTGAGCCTATCTGAATGAGGAAGATCCTTGTTGGTTTTGTTTGGTCAGCAAATGGATCCGATAGTGATTTATTGTGATAATCATAGTTCTATCAAACTCTTTGAAAATCTAGTCTTTCATGATCGGTCCAAGCATATTGATATCCAGTATCATCATCTCAGAGATTGTGTATTGAGTCGGATCATGTTGTTAGATTACATTCCCATGGAGGAGCAAGATGTTGACATCTTGACAAAGGCATTGTCAAGATGTAAATTCGAGTTTCACAAAGATAGGATCGGGGTAGTTGATAATCCCTTTCTTGTTGAGAGGGAGTGTTGAGAAATGGCAACAAGAGAGTCCAATTTAATTTATCCTTGAATTAAACTGGAAATTAAAGTCGAATTCTATTCTCATAGCAACTTAAAATAGTTAAATTAAGTTTATTAAATTTACTTAGGAAATTACAATTGGAAGTCTTTCTAAAGTCATGTATATGCTCTCCCTACTTGTACAATTCCAAGGTGAGTTAATTGTGAACTGTAAAATAGAAGACTCATTTTAATGAGTCAGTTCAGTTAAATTAGTTCTCAAACTGATTGACATAACTAATAGTGAGTTAATAGTCATTGGTTACACTAATGAAGTCCACCAGTGCTACTATAGTTAAATCAATATTTACTCATCAGAAACTCATGCATGTCGACTCTGAGAAATACCCAGTTGAAAATAGAGTGCAGGGATAGTGTACCATTTGTTTTAGATTTTTCTGAGTTGCACTGATAGTGCATGCATTTAGGAACTGATCCTTAAGGGATTGTGAAATTTTTAGAGGCTTTATTTCCCTTTAAATACAAGTTATCCTCCATAGGAATTACACATTGGAATAGAGACATGGAGAGCTTATGAAGAGGCTAAGCTTTGGCCTTGAGCTTTCTTATGAGTTGGAGATTGAATTTGTTGAGTGTTGGGATTATTCTAGAGAGAACAAGCATTGCAATTTCATCTTGATTTTCCAAATTAATACAAAACAGATAGTGGGTTTTGAGTTGTGGCTTTCCCCGGATATTTACTGTGTTATGTGCCTTTGATTCTCTTCCTCTATTTATTATTGTTTGCTTGATGTTTATGGGCTTCCACTGTAAAGAGTAGAAGTAGATTCTTGTCTCTTGCTTTATCAAATTGCATTAGCTTGTGAATCTACAGGATTTTCTACAGGGCTCTGGTAAGGTGTTCTTTCTGCAAATGCAACCAGACTTTGTCGCCCACCTGAAACTTGTGTGGCACCCGATGTTGATCATGTCATTGCTTGTACTTGGCATTGGACTTCTCCAAGATGTTGTGGACTTGTTAGAGGATGTGTTGGATGCTTTCAATAAATCTAGTCTCTTTATCAACCTCAGACATTACATGTGTGGATTTTGTTTGCGTAGTCGCATGAGGCATGACAACATCAATCAGACACAATGGTTGAAATCCTACACACACTTGAAAGAGACTACAACCAATCGAGCTATGGAGAACTCTATTATAATTGTGTTGCACATATGAAAGACTCTCATCCTAGGTTCGAAGATGCTTGTAGTTGTACATGTGGAGCATGTGCACTATCATCCTATTGACGACTTCAGTCTGGGGATGGAAGGAAATCGATTTGGTGAGATTGGTGTCCAATAGTGTCTAGAGGCTTGACTAGAATGTGCTCAAGAACCTGTTATCCTAATCTGATATAATGGTCTGCGAGATCCTAAAATGTAACCATACTCGTTCAAATAAGAGTTTTGCAGTGTCCTCTATTGTGATACTCCTCTTGGAGGCTAGACATATAGTCCATGGAGATGGATTCCCACAGCTAGCTGGGAGTAGGCAGAGGATCCCCCCCAAGATCTGGATCAAATGGTTAGGTGGCCTCAACTTGCTGAGAGAGAAACCAAATCTGTTGGCCTCCTAACTGCATGATAAGCCATCCAAAAACAAAATATTATAAGTCTATCAAGACAAGCTAGATAAGTTTGAGTGTCGTTATAATTCCTATACTCTAGATAATTGTAAACATACTATAAATTTTTTAACTGTTGCATATAATAAAAGTCAAAACATGGAGTAAGCCATCAAACTACTTATGATCAACTAAGTCAACAAGAGCAAGATCCTTCGCACTAGAGTCTGGCAGCTCAGTTTGTGGGATGCACAGGATATGTTGTTCGATGTAGCTGAGGCGGCCATTCTACATTTGAAGCTAAAATTGAATCTACTAGAGATCCTTGTTGTAATATGGGAACCTTTGGGAGGATGAGGGTGAGCCATAAGGGATATGCTCCAATGCTTTAGCTAGAATGTTCTTCATCATCCAATACAAATGAACAATTTGTTTATACTGAGAAGAACGACTACGAGAGTGACCAGGGTCAGGCACTAGGCTCTACTAGTCTCCCAAGTCAATTTCCATTACACCAGCTTGTTGATTAAGTTCAACTTCTCACTTGGCTGTGAGTTGGCGAACCTAGGCAGAGTTTCCCTCATGATAAGCAATGGTAGCTTCTGTTATGATGTGCGAGAATTTTCGACCTCGAGTTTTACAAGTGTGAGCATTGGTTTTACAGTGCTCAGGAGATTTCACTGGTTGCTTACCATGGGAACCCCATGTGGGATTTCCCTTCCCAGAGGTAGCATAGGCCATGGCTCGAGAATCTCTATGGATGCTAACAATAATTGACTCAGTCCTCAATAGAAAACCTGAGGAGAGAGCTCATACCCAAGAGCAGTATGCTTCCTAAGACCACACCGGACCAAAGAACCTACCAAATTATCAATATATGAAGGCCACAGTCTATAAATAGAACTTTGATTTCCCCTGTTGTAGACAACAAACTGAGTATGAGACCAACCCCAAAGCTGTGAAACATAATCCCATCCTTGCCATGAATGGCTGAGTGCAGAGGTTTTAAATGAGCCACAGACATGCCGGAACCATGTAGGCTTAGAGCCATAACCACAAACATTCAGAAGAGAACCAAAGCCATTGCGCCAAAGACATAAACATAAAGAAGACCGAGAAAGATAAATTGTCCCTCCCCAGATAGTACCCATGTGAGACAACAAAATCTCATATTACACAAAAAAGGAGTACAAAAAACAAAGGAACCCTCATAAAATTCCTCAATTTCCATGCAATAATCCTGGTGGTGCTTCTGTCGAACTTTCAATTTCAAGACATAGTCGGTCCTCTAAGAAATAAGCAGTATTAAGTGACTAGCCATGGGAGCATGGAAACAAGAACTAAGACGAAAAACATACCCAAGGAAGGCGATCTGAGCAGACTGTAAGTAGACCAACACCTGATGAAGGACCACGATGAAAGCCTCCCCCACGCTGCAATTTATCTCAGACCAAATCAAGTTCGAATAGCCTTTGCAACCAAGGTACTTACTTACCTCACCAGTGAAAAAGCCAAAGAACCTTGCCATTGCTATCGTGTTGCCACTTCTTGATTGGCATTAAATAGATACATGCATGAGGCCATCAGGCATGTGCCTCATGCATGTGGATGGTGGTGGGTTTCCATCTTTGAACCTTCGTTATGACCGATGAGGCCATCAAGGATGTGGAGGGTGGTGGGTTACCATTTTTCAACCTTCATTATGACTGACTAATGTTTACAATAGCCGATCTTTCAAGCTCGTACCCAGATCAAGGATATGTTTTGAGTAAATTTAATTATTGCATTTTGAAACCTATAATCCATCATAAATTGATTGACATATGCAACATTGATTAAATAAAATTATCTTGTTTAAATGAATCTAACTTAAATTAGGTTGAAGTTTGATATTGATGTGGGTCTATGATACAGAGATAATTTTTACCATTTTGGAAAAAAGACCAGGTTGTGGCATCATGAATTAAATGAAATGAAATGATATTTTAAGGTCCACAAGACTAGAAATCATCTATGAGGCCATTAGTTCCCTGTTTTTCGCTTTTTGCAATTCAATCTTTTTCTTATTCAAATTGATGATGAGTTGGCCCAACCTTCCAACAATCCCCTTACTAAAAAGACAATGCCAAGAAATTTATGCTAACATGTTCTCATAACTTTCTCTGATGTCTTTGAATGCATCACATTCCAAAATGAAATGTTTTTTTGATTCCACTACCCTAGATGTGCAAAATGTACACACCTGTTCTTCCCAAGCTTCTTTAGGCCTTTTCCACCATCCTATTTCACACCGAAGTTGATGCGAGTTGGTTCTTAATTGAGTAATAAGAACCTTTGCCCTCCACGTAATGCTAGCTCCAATGAAATCTTTTTGTTGTAGATCACACATAGGGTTGAATTCCTCAATGTAGTACTTCTTCTTTCTACCCAACTCTTTTCCCCATACCTTTTCACAAAAATTCTCCATAAGAAACTCCTTTAGCTCCTTGCTATTTGTGGGACAGAGATTGAGGTAGATATTCCATTTTTGTATCCATGTGTAGTTTTCTTTCATCCATGTTTTCTTTCTTTCACTCATGGCTTCGTTGAAGATAACATTAAGCCATCTACCTACTCTCATTTGATCAATACTTTTTAGATATCTTACAAGCCACACCATTGCAATTGCTTCAATGGGAGTTGCTCCTGTTTCACTCAACATTGTCTCATAAGGTACTGAACTTTTTATTTTGAACTTGCTCATGATCAAGCATTTTTGGATTTTCTCAATTTGTTTCCATTTTGAGACAGGGGTGTTGCTACCCACAATTCACACCCATATAGCATCACTAGACAAACTAGGAGTCCAAAAAGCACTTTAATCATTTTCCAATCCCATAAATTTGCCTCTCTACATTTGTTTTGAATAGCATATAATGCTTTCCACCCTCCTAAAATTTTCTTCTTTATGTAGTCCTCCCAATTGAGTTTATTGTTGAAATCAATCCCGAGGTACTTGTACTCATTTAATTCTTCAAGAATGTTGCCTTCAAAGAAGAAATTATGCTAGAACTGCTTCCTTTTATTAGATAAAACCATTATTTTGGTCTTACTAGTATTGACTTGCATCCCCACCGATTTTGAATTAACCCGTGAAATTTTGTGAACTAATGAACAGTGCTTGGAGTTGCATCTAGATTGAGCAGGGACATAGACAAGGGTGTCTCTTAGTTGGAGGAAGAAAAAGAGCATCCGGTGAAGGAGGAAAACCACATCGAAGCTCTAGAGTTTGCAGGCATCGGGTGGAAACAGGCTCGAGCCTTGGCAAATGAAACCACAAGGAGTGGGCAACCAAGTTTTTATTTTTATGCTCTGCTGAATTACATTTGCAAGGTCAAATTTCAACAAAGCTGCATAGATATAGATAACTTTATTCACCTTGTTGTTCGAGTTTGGCATCAGGCTAGGGTTTGATTTGATATTCATCAGATTGGGGCTAAATTGGTTCGAAAATATTTGAAATTCAACGAATTTTGATTTTCAATGCGGTGATGCAGGTTTTTGTTAGTGAATGTTGGTTGATTATCAATGAATATTTTTAAAGGTACATTTTAATCCATTGCTTTTTAACCAATTTCTTGCTAAGACACTTAACATATACATACCTTCTACGTATAGACTCAGTCAATTGTCCCCCTTCTTCATAACTCACATACCTCAGTAGAGCTCCAATCAAGCTTGAAATTGCATGCTTCTCCATGTATTCACTCATGTCAATCCTCACTAGAGGATCATCAGTATTAAATAAATAAGATGCAAGAGCCTTATCTAATTCTATTTTGCTAACACCTATTGGGCCCATGAACATGAAGCTTGCAATAGGACAATGAGGATTTGAGATACAAGTCCTAGATCGTTGGATTCCTCGTAGGACTACTAACTTGCGCACCAACGAAAGAGGGGTTGGAATTAGGGATGCCTCCAAATATGTTGTATATCACCATGTCACCTCAACAATATGATTTCAAATTTGTGGAAAGGAACCAAGCAATTTCCCTCAATGTGCAAGGAGGAGCTCCCAATAGGGTAATGACACATAACTAACTCAAAGATTGAGAAGGATATCAAAGCCTCAAGCCATAGGTCTACCAAGTCAATCCTTTACCCTCAAATATAACATTTAATGATAAGAGATAATGCTCTAAGGCATGTGTTAGGGTAAGTGTTATATAAATAATCCAATGCCAAATATCCAAGGTTGTTAATGCATCATTAAATTTATGTTCAAATATATATGTGTGTGTGTGTGTGTGAGGTGCATCTAGGTTAAGGAGAGGCAACTCGCTGCTACTAAATTGTGTTTCTAATTGGTACCACTTCCCACCTAGAAATACTCCAAATGCTAAAGGTAGACTGCTTCTTCTCCTTTACCAAGTGCACTGCTTGAGTAAAGCCTAGATAACAGCTAAGATGAGGCGGCCGGACCTGTTTCAAGCTAAGGAAAAACATACTCGAGCCAACATTCAAACATAAGGTTATGCATACATGTGGTTCAAGGTATCCTTTTCCTCACTTTATCCTTTATGAATCAAGGAATTTATGTTGCCAAAGAGGAACACCTACTGGTCTAGGATCTACTACATGTTATATATTACTAGGAACACCCAACATATTGGTAAGATCTGGTCTAGGAACACCCAGTAGTGAGAATTATATCCATAAACTACTCCTAAGTAAGATATGAAAAGGGCACCTGAAATACCTCAGAAAGTACTAAGGCACTCCAATGTTTATAATGACATACTGTTGTCCAATTCAAACGCGATTGAAGGCTTTTCTGAAGGTTCCAATGCCTTTGTTCAAGGGTGTGTTGTAGGTTTCCAAGGGTTTCTACAGCAAAGCTTTCATCGAATAACTTCATAATATTAACAGCCCTTATGATATTTTATACAGCCAACATTTCTGCCACAAACTTGCTATAAGATGAAGGCACACGAAGACTTGAAATGGTTCATGCTTGAAGGAAAGAGGACCATTGCTCTGACAGATGGGTATTTAGAGTTTTACTGTGGTTATAATTTGCTTACAATGACCCTATATGTAGTGACAAACAAGTACTAAAGGTTACTGATGCTCACAAGGTTGAACTGTAGTCTAAAATCCCTCCAACAATCCCACAATAAGTTCCCAAACCCACATTGCTGGAAATATCTGTTGATTGCACCTGATTTTTTACACTTGTTTGCATGTTACCCTCACTACACAATCATTGATATCACAACCATAATGGTGCTTCCATTAACCCCAATTCTGTTTGTTGGTGAAAATTTACCATAACTGGACGTATCAACCATTGGAAAGACCAATACTATTGGGTTCCAGAGAGCCACCAATCAAAGGATATATCTACTAGTGTATTTTCTACTTAGGGATCTTCACATATTGCCATTGAATCTGTAGTCATTTTCTTCTATACATCATCTTCAGATTATGATTCATAATCCTATAGGAGTATGTTACAGGACCTCGCATCCTCCCATCAAAAGTTGATCTTATATGTTGACTTATTCTTACACTTGGATAACGATATGTTTTCTTTTTTTGGAGACCTTGGAGGATGGAATAATGTTGCTACAGACTGTCATATTATAACCAAATTGTTGATGTCAAACTATTCATGGAGGCTACTACCAAATACTGCAATATGGGAGACTTCTCCACGATGGTTTTGGAACCTTAAAACCATGTCAAAATCGTTTGAAACATTTGCCCTAAAACTAAACCAAATGTTACAACAAAATCACTATAATGTCATGAAAGTGTTGTTACAGGAGTTCTGTACTACTGCTCATACACTGTCTCAAATAATCAGCTTGAAATTTAGAACCTAATTACTATTGGTCTAGTATGTAGAACCTAAATTCTTGGCATGAGGTATCTGATGAAGCCATTGGCTAGGTTATATGTTGCTGGTGTGTGTTATGTTGATCTATTACCTTTGTTTTTGGTTAGAAACTGAGAACTTCACCACAACATCATAGCAGTATGTAAAATTTGAATTACTTTTTGTGAGAAAGCCAACATCTAGGATACTTGTTTCTATCCCATACTATGCCTTTAGCATCTAAGTTGTGTTGTTTATACATATGTTGAATGGAGTAGATATTGTGGCATATTTGTGATTGTCCATGTCAAACATGCAATTCTGACGTGTCTTTTGTTTTATGTGGAAGGTATTGCTATATTGTATTTGCTAAGGATGCATGTTCACCGAGACAGGTCAAATACTTCAAAATGTTGGATGTGTTTTGTGTTATTGATCCAGATCATTGTTCTCTTTGTCCTTATTGCAGACTATATTTTAGGTTATTTGAGTGTTTTAAGTTGTTTTAGGTTTTTGGCCCTGAAATTAGTGCTTGAAATGCCAGATAATCATTTTATAATTATGAATTTTCTTGTCTATTTGAGTTCTTTTAGAGAAGCAATCATCATCATTTTGTTCTAACATATTGTAAATTGTGGAATTTTTGCAGTTCAAGCATTGTACTTCTAAACTTGTTTTATATTTCCCTGCTTCTTCTCCATTATGTGGTGATTTTTGTCTCCAACCTATTTAAAATTTACTATGAAAACTACCATCCCCTTCAAGCCTCCCTTCTCCTATCGGTTCTATTGAATACCTTTGTGTGTTGAACATTGTTCCCTCATATCTCCAATTGCAAGCTCCCCATCGTCAACTCAGACTCTGGTTCAGAGGTATGATTTTGATGCTTATTCCTGTAGATATTGAATCTACATTCTGAACACAATTCTTTCTTAATCTACAATCAATTGAACTAGGTTATAACGCCAACTTATTTCCCATGTCCTTTGATGGACATTTCATTTTTTAAGCTTCAATCCTTGGTTTTACTTTAGTGACAGGTTTTAAATTATGCAGGCATCTTTTTGACCTACATGTCCCATCAGAAGAGTAAATTGATAACCGTTTGCTATTAGTATAGTGATTTCTAATTATCATTGTTGTCTTGATTTCTAATAATAAGATTGATGTGTTTTCAGTTATGTAAGAACAATGTGACCTTGACCTTTTTTTTATGGTCATTGCTTGAAACCCGATAATTTAATTTTTGGACCCCTGATTATAAATTGTTGATAACAATAAATCTAACATTGGTCAAATCAACACACACAACCAAACACTAGAATCTGCCTAATCAAGAAGATAAAATAAGTTGAAAAGAACCTTCAATTTCATAAATTTTGGACAATTGAAAGACTTTGTGTATGTATGTGTGTGATGAAATACATGTACATACCACCAGTGTATCACTCACTAGTACAAGTCAAGTGCTTCAAACCCTAGCTAGGAAGGCCATAAGAAAACCCTAGCCAACAACTCCTAGTTATGAATCGCTCCTAACCAAAAATAGACACTCTATCAAATATTCTTTTTTTCACTTATACTTGCGTCCCACAAATGTACAAGATTGTCTCCTCTCTTCTCATAACAAACACACTGAGTAGCGCTAGGGTTTCCAAATACCACAAACCTCTAGTTTTCTTCTCTAAGAAGAGATACAAAATAAATTGTGTATTTTTCTCCTCTAAGATTTATCCCAAAACCTAGCCTTCTTTGTCTACATGAGGCAAACCCCTAAACCTAGTCTTCCCTTAAAATTCCTCCAAAAACCCTAACACTCAATACAAAGAAAGCAAATAAAAATGAAGGAGAGTACAAGTAATCAAGTTCGCCCTTGTTCTCACATATTTAATACAAGTATGTGATTACTTGATTGAACAAGATCAAATAATGAAAATACTCTCTCCTCCCTTATCTTGTACGAAAGGTAAGAGAGTCCAACAATTCAAAGTGGACCGAGTCCATGACAAGCAACCTAAGTCTATGAAACATAGGACCACATGTGGAGCACTACAACTCTAGGTGACACAAGTCAAGCTCCAAGGCATATGTAATTACATGAGTGAATAAGTTCAAATTATGAAAATACTCTCTTCTCCTTTAATCTACATGAGATCTGAGAGAGGCCACCAAGACAAAGTGGACCTAGTGTTGAAATTCTGATGTTATATGCTATAACAATCATTTATTACAAAATTTATTTATGTTGCAATATTAGATAAACAATTGTAGATAGAACATAAATCAAATGCACAATAGAAGACAACAAAAAATATAATGAGACACAGACAATTTAGGTCTAATGACCAGGGAAAAAACCACAAGGGGAAAACCTAACCAGATTCTTCTTCTATCATAAATCAGTTGTTCAATAGAGATACAGAGTACAATGAGAGATCAAGAGAATGAGTAAGTTCACCTAAATCTAAACAAGTTGTGGTCTAAATATCATAGTTGCAGCAAATGCATACACTGAATCAACCTTCCCTTCAATTGAATTAACACTGAAGCACTAAATCAACCTTGATTCACCATGTCCTGCTCTTACTCTCCAAATCTATCTCTCTCAATCTTCTTCAACTATTTCCAAGTCTCTCTCAAGTTCGAATTCTTCTTTCACAATGCACAAGTAGTAAGGGGAGAAAGAATGAGGCACATATATATAGGAGGAGCACCGAATTCATGCCATAAATTTTGAGAAATCTAGGGCAACTAGATTAGGTGATTTCTCTTACTTTGATAACTGCTTGTTATGTATTTTCACTTAACCTGATTAGCTTCTTCTTTCTCTTGATTATATTTAATGTCCTTATCATCAAACAACTACTAAATCATAAATAACAATGAGACAAGAGGACACCGGATGTAGGCCATCAACCAGGGCCAAAACCTCTCCACTTGAGAGGAAAACCCACAAGAACTCTTCTCTTATTATAGAATTTTCAAATGACGAATTCCAAGACCTAAGACCCTTGACAAAGACCAAGTCAACCTTTCTCCTTAATGAACTTTCTTTCCAGCAATTTCGACCCCAACAACTTCTTCTACAATTTCGACTCATCAATTTCTTCTGGAACTTTGACCTGGCAATTTCTTCTGGAACTTCAACCCAATAGATTCTTCTCGAACTTTAACTCCATAGTTTCTTCTGCAACTTCGACCCCAGCAAATATCCCATTTATTTGTGGTAGCATCGGATGTGCTCTAGCCACAAAATTTAGTGGAGAGGTTGGGGCACATGAGATCTCCAATACCCAGAAATGGTTTGGGAAGATTCTAAACAGTTCAGGGGATATTAAAATAATTAATATTTTAATGGAGTCCCTAAGTCTAAACTTAGGAAATTAAAATATTAATGTGAATTAATATGAAACTGTGTTAGAATGGTCCAAAAGACATGGATCAAGCTAGATCTAATCTTAGCCGTCGATTAGGGACTTAATCTCGACCATTAATATGTCAACGAGAAAAGTATAAGAGGGGGCTTGAGGGTCACTTGGAGAACACACCAAAGTGATCAATCATTCTATTCTCTAAAATGGGATATGCTAAGAGAGATAGAATCAGTGATCGGGAGTTTTCGCTAAGGGGAATTGAGTACAAAGAGACAGAGAGGCAGAGAGAGTCTTGGGAGATCAGCGCAGGTGCCAGAGAGAGTGACGCAGTAACAGTCAGGGCTCATGCAGGGCCATGCAGAGGGAGCCAGGAGTTGCGCAGTGCTTCAAAGAGGCCAGTGTTGCTGACACAGAGGGCCAGAAGGCTGATGCAGGGCCTCCTGAGGCTGACACCGAGGCCATCGTTGGGTAGAGAGAGGTCGACGTAGTCTAGAAACGCAGACGTTGGGGTTTCTAGGGTAGATTGGAGCTAAGGAGATGCTAGAAGGTTTATCTAGGGTTTCAGCCATGACATTTGTCTCAGACTGAGAGGTACTACTGCCAAGGAAATTCTCTGTTGGGTAAGCTAGATTTGGCACCCAGATTGTACTTTTAAGTTGCTTAATAAGAAAACCCTGAGATAGCTACATCGATTTTCACGCATTGGGTTTTCCGGGGGAATTGGTCCAAAAATAACAGTGTCATTTGGTGTGATTGTTTTTGTTTCCTTCAGTTCATGACCCGTAATGTTTTGAGCATGCATTAGTGTTTATTTACAGTATTTGCATTGTAAATAACTTGTTCAGTAACAAAACAAGTAGGTAGGAATAAATCAGTAAAGTGCATGGAGGGTTTCTAACTAGTAGACTTAGAACTTCAAAATATCCAACACTTCGACTTGCCCAACAACTGTAGAAACCCTAACACAAGAGAGAGAGAGAGAAAGAGTCCCTAAACATCGTTCTTGCTCTTCTTCTTATTTTTCATCCTTTTCCATCTTCTACCTTGAGGAGATCAAACTTGCTTGAGAGTGTGTCCAAATGAGATTGAGTTCCTTCTTATATATAGGCTTTTGAGGCTTACGAATTTATTAAAATTGGAAACTGGGGACAAACTCCACCTTAAACAACTAATGTGATGGAGATGATATTTTTATTGGATTCCTCTTTCTGAGAGGTGTAGGATTGATCTAAAGATCATCTCATTCTGACAAGTACAAATGGAATTATGAATTTATTTCTTCTATGGACAAATTGTCAAGGTCGGCCAGAAGTCAAATGTAGGCTCATAAAGCCCAATCGACATGTCTCTTCACCCTCAATGTTGTGTATATATAGAGGAGTGATTTTCCCCATTTTGTCACTCATCATCACACATCTTTCTCTCTCTTCATCTGATTGGGTTGTACGAATTTCAAGCAGCCTATTCTTCTCCACAGGTGCGAAAAGTTGACTGTTGAATTTCCACAACCTTGGGTCTAGGTTAGAGTCTTAAAATCACTGACACTGCCAAACTAATAATCTCAACCATAAACTACTTTCCTCAGTGGAAATATAAAGCATTGAATCATAGATGCACAAAACATAGACAACTTTTTAATTTTTCAACCCAACTTCGTTGTATTAACAACATATAATACAATAGCCTAGGGATCTCGTACCAGGGATAATGAACCTTAGTACAAGATACAAAACTGGGGCTTGGTGTCATTCCATTGACAACCAATCTTCCCTCAACAAGATACACTAACCATTTGGATGATGTAGTCGACTCTTTCAGCTCCCCTTGGTCGTACCCTATACCTGCCTGACCCTTCAGCTTCCTATTTATAGCCCCTACCTCTATTAATGCTCCAAGTCCATCTGGCCACTGAATCTCATCTATCCAATATGACTCTATTTGTGTCTTCGTCCATCAAGGCCACAACACATCGAGACTCTTTTCAAGTTGTTCACAGCTCCATTTGTGAACAACTCTCAATTGTCCATTGTTGCTCCTCAGCTACTTAGGGACTTCAGCCCACTATGGTCTTCCTACGTTGAACCAATGAAGACCAACATAGGGCACGAAGGGTTACTACCTATCACTTCAAGATGTCCATCTTCCACAATGAACATAGGCTAGGACTTCCCATCCTTTGTTTTCCTTCTCCACACACAAGTCTTAGGCTCCAATCTACCAATCTAGAAGTCACTTTCATCCATCAAAGTGTTTCACATAAGGCTGCAATACTTCACCTAATCACACACCAACAATGTCCTTCTTGTCTGCTGCTCTAGGGCTACTTTGGGTAGCCAACACGTTGCCCTCCAACAGACCTATGACACCCAATCCATCATCCAAGGGTCCATATGCAACACATCTTGTTGTTGTCCTCTTACCTTCCGATCTAATGTGCCTGTTGTCACCTTGGCTGCTTGGTAGGCCTCCCAACAATTCACGTGGGATCCTCCAAACAACTCATAAGGCCTCTTCACGTTGTCCGTCAAATGCTCCACGTAATAGTCAACACTTGGACCAAAAAAAAACGCTGCTAGTTCTGCTCCTAGGAAGATCCTTTAGCTCCTCAAAAGATCATTCACATGGCATCAACAAGATGTTCATCAAACTGATCAACTCCTTTGACCCAATACACTTCTCCAAAACATTGTTTTTTACTCCTTACTGTCCTGTTGTAAAACTGTACCATTGGTTAGGGCACACCACGTTGCTCTCAACCTCCACACAGCTCAACAAGATAGCCTCCATGTTAGCATTATGATACAGGTGTTGTCCTTAATGGCAACTCACTCAGATGAAAGTCACAATGTAGCAGGTCAACAGCAAAGGATTACAAATCAGACTCCAAAGAATGAAGAAAGAGAGGTATACGCTGGTTCACTTTGTCCAAGGCACGTATACACGCGGTTTAATAGAACAAAAGTAGCATATATTGTATACACACACTTTCACAGGAGGAAAAGCGTGTACATGTTGGAAAAGTGAGTTTTTGGTCCAAGGTATTTGATCCAAGGTATTCTGGTCCAAGGTAATTAGTTAGAGGCATTTGATCCAAGGTATTGACCCTAGGTATTGGGTCCAAGGTATTGGTCCTAATAGGTTTTAGTCCAAGGTATTGAAAAAGGCCTAAGAGTATATAAGGAAGAGAAGATCATTAGGCTAGGTTGTGCAAGCAATGAGATTCTAAGGAATACTTCTATCTGAAGTATATATTATGTTGCAGGGTTATGTTTGGGACTGGATCTGAAATTTTCATGTGCACCTTGAGTTCAACATTGGATCAGGAATCTTGAGACTTGAAATGACTTATTCTTGAATGATCTGATATTGGTTTAGACCATATCTGATGTTTTGCACTAGTTCTACTTGTTATCTCTCATGATCTGGGTTTGTTTGAAGTCTGAAATTGCAACAAAGTTCTGAGTCAAAATTTGTAGATCTGTATGCAGGTTCGTCTCAGCCAAAGCGTGTGTACAAAAAGGTTTGACTCTTTCAAGTAGCGTATACAAAAAGAAAAGCTTATGTTCAAATCTAACTGATCTATCTATTTAAATTCTATTGTTTTACTATTGTCTGTCAATGAAGTCCTCTTAGATCTAAACGTAGAACTATTGTATAAGGAAATTGAGTCTGATTAATTGATTGATTAAGAAGGAAGGGTGATCCATGTTGCTATATGTTTTGAAATCTGTAATATGACAGTAGATCTTCAAAATGTCATTGATTGGTACAACGTGGGTTTAGAATTTATGATTCAGTATCTTTAGAGATATACGCATGTTGGGTTAAAGAAAGCAGCATATACACACAGGATGGGTTCAACCAAGTAGCATATACACTCTAATGCATGATTTTTGAGGTTACAATTGGTTCTAGATGATGATGCAGGGTTTTGGGTTTAGCACAGTGTTCTGGTGTCAGTGATCTGATTGTTCAGATTAATTGAATATTGTTTGATGCAGTTTAAGTTTAAAAGCTTTGATGGGTCCAGTATGAAAATTGGATGAAATGAGGCCTTCATGTGTATTATTGTGTACCAATAGCATCCAGTCTGAAAATCTATGAACCGTGGTCCCTGGTGGAAGAGTGAAGTTTTCTGTAGACTAGCACCTACGTACTAGTAAACATATTGGCTAGTACAAGAGCTAGGGAGTTGTAGCTCCCTTCCAGTAAAAGCTGGAAAATGAGAGAAGGTTGTAACCTTTTGCAGGTAGAAGCCTGCGTACTAGTATGAGTCTGCACCAGTACAAGATTGTAAACAGATTTTCTTATTATTAAAAGAAGACAGAGACAACAAGAGCGGGTGGTTTGTACCCACATTGGGTTTCCACCTTAAATATTGGTGTTCATGTGTGTTTCTTATGTGTGATGCTTTATTCTAATTTTACTGCACTGTCTAATAAATCCCTGATATATTTGTTTAAGCTCAATACATGATAAATTGTCTTAATCATAAGTTCTTTGCATATACGTTGGTTTCTTTAAGCACAGTAGCGTGTACACGCTAGTTCACTTCATTGAAGTAGCATATATAATATGTTTGGGAAATAAAATTATTGATCTAATAATACTGATTCACCCCCCCTCTCAGTATTATTTCCAACAATTGGTATCAGAGTAGATCCTTCACAAGAAGCTTGATTGCTTGAAGGGAGATCCATCATCATGAATAATCAAGAAAGCATGGGATCCATCAGACCGCCAATCTTCGATGGGAGCAACTTTGTTTATTGGAAAATAAGAACCACAGCCTATCTACAATCACTTGGAATGGATGTCTGGGAAATTGTGGAAGGAGGATATACATTTCCAACAAAAATTTCCTACAGATACGGCAGGTAAAAGCAATATGAAACCAATGCCAAAGTTGTCAATACTTTATTGGGAAGTCTGTCACAATCAGATTTTGTCAAAGTCATGCAACTCAAATCAGCCAAAGAAATATGGGACAAAATCGTTCTGAGCTGTGAAGGAGACTCTCAGGTAAAACGTGTTAAGCTTCAAACTCTTAGAATTCAGTATGGAACTCTTAAGATGCATAGTTGTTACACTAAAATTTGTCACCATGACTATCTGTAGTTAGTATGACTCCATCAACAGTCATACTATCCTCCTTGGCAAGCCTTATACCTCTGCTCTCCATGTCAAACTTCAAGAAAGAGAGAAAGTCATTAAAAAAACATGTTTATCTCTAGGTACACAGGTTCTCTCTACCTTACCTGCGTGTACACACTCCAAGTTCATTATACCTGCGTACTTGTATGCTCTGTATGCCAAGGGATGGGTGCGTACCCCTGTAAAGGTCAAAAGGCGCGAGTTTCATCTTAAAAAAGTTACTTGTAGTCATTTCTAGAGCATTCTAGAAGATTGTTTGACGTGT
>APFE030497727.1:0-22118 GCA_000404065.3 Pinus taeda | reverse complement strand
CAGCCAGAAGGATTCATTCTTGGAAATGATGCAAAACTTGTATGCAGACTCAAAAAGGCTCTCTATGGTCTAAAATAGGCTCCAAGGGCCTGGTATTACCACCTTGACAAATATCTACACCAACAAGGTTTTACAAAAGGTTCATTAGATAGCAATCTATATACAAAGATCGAAACTAATAAATTGCTAATTATTATTATTTATGTTGATAATATCATTTTTGGTAGCAATGAAGAATCCATGAGTGAGAATTTTGCTTCAGTAATGCAGCAAGAATTTGAAATTTCCTTGCTTGGTGAAATTACCTATTTTCTTGGTCTACAAGTTCAACAAAATAAAGATGGTATTTTTCTTTCACAAACCAAATATCTCAAATAGATCTTGAAAAGGTACGGAATGGAAGATTCTAAACCTGTATGTACCCCAATGATAACACGATGCAGTCTCAGCTCAAATGATGAATCAGCAGGAATACATCAACCTACCTACAGATCCATGATTGGGAGTGTGCTTTTTTCTAACAGGTACCCGACCTGACATCATGCATGCAGTAGGAATAGTTGGAAGATTCCAAGCAAATCCAAAGGAATCACACCTTCAGACAGTCAAAATAATTTTCAAATATCTTCAAGGAAATCGGGACTTTGGTTTATGGTATCCTAGAGATGCAGATCTTACTCTTCATGCATATACATATGCAAATTGGGCAGGAAGTGTTGATGATAGAAAAAGCACTAGTGGTGGTGAATTCTATATGGGTTCCAAGTTAGTGTCTTGGTTCAACAAGAAACAAAGTTCAATTGCTTTATCTACAGCTGAAGCAGAATATGTGCCTGTTGCATCTTGCTACACACAGCTACCTTGGATGATGCAAACTTTGCAAGACATATCACATGTACTCCACCTATCTCCATTCTATGTGATAATATAAGTGCCATCAGTATTTCAAAGAATCCAATCATGCACTACAAGACCAAGCACATACCCATCAAGTACCATTTTCTACGTAAACAAGTGCTTGAACAAAAGGTCAAATTGGAGTATGTTCCCTCCAAAGAACATGTTGTTGATATATTCACTAAACCACTACCCAGAGAGACATTTGAATATCTTAGACAAAATCTGGGAGTAGTTGTTGCATCATCCTCCTGTTAAAACCAAATTTTTCAGAGAAAGGTTATTATACGTGTGTTTCATGACATATAGTCGCGTAGACACGTGGGTTTCTGAGGGTCAAGGAGAGTTTATGCCTATCAGACAGGAAAACAATGGTGCAAGCTCGAATATGGGTGCTTTGTCGGATATTGATGATTATTTTCTATCGATATGCTTTGTTCATTAATTTTCATCTGACTGAAAAGATGCCTTGATCTTTGACTTGTTAACAATGCACAGGTAGCATAGGTTCGTGGGGAACATGGACAGTTTCAGTGCATCTCAACATGTACAAAGGGGAGCTCAATCAGACAAGCCAGCATGTACTCAAGGGGAGCATGAATAGCATAGGGGAGAGAATATCTTGGTCTGCCCTTTGCCCTTGATGTCAAAGGGGGAGAGTGTCTTGGTGTTGTTGTTTCCCTCAAGTCCAAAGGGGGAGATTATTGGCATTATGATATAGGTGTTGTCCTTGATGGCAACTCACTCAAATGAAAGTTCACTGTGCAGTAGGTCAACAACAAAGGATTACAAATCAGACTCCAAAGAATGAAGAAAGAGAGGTATACGCTGGTTTACTTTGTCCAAGGCACGTATATAGGCGATTTAAAGAAAAAAAAAAAAAAAAAAATAAAAAATAAAATAAAAATAAAATAAAAAATAAAAAAAATAAAAATAAAAAAATAAAAATAAATAAAAAAATAAATAAATAAACAAATATAAATAAAAATAAATAAATAAATAAATAAATAAAATAAAAGTAGCGTATAACGTATACATGCACTTTCAAAGGGTGAAAAGTGTGTACATGATGGAAAACCAAGTTTTTGGTCCAAGGTATTTGACCCAAGGTATTCTGGTCCAAGGCAATTAGTATGAGGCATTTGGTCCAACGTATTGGCCCTAGGTATTGGGTCCAAGGTATTGGTCCTAAGAGGTTTTGGTCCGAGGTATTGAGAAAGGCCTAAGAGTATATAAGGAAGAGAAGATCATTAGGCTAGGTTGTGCAAGAAATGATATTATAATGAATACTTCTATTTGAAGTATATATTATGTTGCAAGGTTATGTTTGGGACTGGATCTAAAAATTTTATGTGCACCTTGAGTTCAACATTGGATTAGGAATCATGAGACTTGAAATGACTTATTCTTGAATGATCTGATATTGGTTGAGACCATATCTGATGTTTTGCACTAGTTCTACTTGTTATCTATCATGATCTGGGTTTGTTTGAAGTCTGAAATTGCAGCAAAGTTCTGAGTCAAAATTTGCAGATCTGTATGCAGGTTCATCTCAGCCAAAGTGTGTGTACACGCAGGTTCGACTCTTTCAAGTAGCGTATACAAAAAGAAAAGCTTATGTTCAGATCTAACTGATCTATCTGATTAAATTCTATTGTTTTACTGTTGTCTGTCAATGAAGTCCTCTTAGATCTGAATGTAGACCTATTGTATAAGGAAATTGAGTCTAATTAATTGATTGGTTAAGAAGGAAGGGTGATCCTTGTTGCTATTTGTTTTGAACTCTGTAATATGACAGTAGATCTTCAAAATGTCGCTGATTGGTACACTGTGTGGTTTAGAAGTTTATGATTCAGTATATTTAGAGATATACACAGGTTGGGTTAAAGGAAGCAGCGTAGACACGCAGGATGGGTTCAACCAAGTAGTGTATACACTCTAACACATGATTTTTGAGGTTACAGCTGGTTCTAGATGATGATGCAGGGTTCTGGGTTCAGCACATTGTTTTGGTGACAATGATTTGATTGTTCAGATTAACTGAATATCGGTTGATGCAGTTTAAGTTTAAAAACTTTGATGGGTCCATTATGAAAATTGGATGAAACGAGGCCTTCATGTGTATTTTTGTATACCAGGAGCATCCAGTCTGAAAATTTATGAAATGTCGTCCCTGGTGGAAGAGTGAAGTTGTCTATAGGCTGGCACCTACGTACTAGTAAACATATTGACTAGTACAAGAGCTAGGGAGTTGTTGCTCCCTTCTAGTAGAAGCTGGAAAACGAGAGAAGGTTGTAACCTTCTGCAGGTATAATCCTACATAATGGTATGAGTCAGTACAAGATTTTAAATAGATTTTCTTATTATTAAAAGAAGATAGAGACGACAACAACAAGTGGTTTTTACCCACATTGGGTTTTCACCTTAAATATTGGTGTTCATGTGTGTTGCTTATGTGTGATGTTTTATTCTGCTTTTACTACACTGTCTAATAAATCTATGATATACTAATTTAAGCTCAACACATGATAAATTGTCTTAATCACAAGTTCTCTGCATATACGTTGGTTTCTTTAAGCACAGTCGCGTGTACATGCTAGTTCACTTCACTGAAGTAGCATATATAAATCTGTTTGGGAAATAAAATTATTGATCTAATAATACTGATTCCCCCCCCCCCCTCTCAGTGTTATTTCCAACACTCCAAAGACTGCAGTTCACCAAGGGAATATGCCTGCACTCCTACGCTGCCCTTGTATACTTTTTTTTACCTCAAATGTCGCACCTAGGCAGCCTCTAGCTATTCATTATGGCCTACAACCTAGCCCAACAGCTATCTATAGTTGCGGATGCCTTATACACCACCCAAACAACCCTTAAACAACACTATTTTCTCCTCCATATTTGCGGCCTTCCTTTCCCAACAATTTGCACCCAAGACAACTCTCAAAGAAGCCTCCAAGCATCCCGACTATAACCTACAACAACTTGGCCTCTCCACAGAAATGTTATGTTTCTCTTTAAGCTCCTCCATGTTGTCCCTTTGGCCCTCTCTTGCTGTGGATTAGCCTGCTCTAATCCTTCACCACATTCACACTTGAAATAGACCACAATCTGCCCTCAAAAAAATGTTGTCCCTGCAACCCTTCCACATTGTCTAGGGCAGCCTCCTAAACATTGTTCCAAGCCTTATTTTCCATGCATATTCCAGAGGTTTCTTGGAGATTTATTTCCAATTCTTGGATGCCTAAACAATGAGCCTTTGTCCTCCTTTTATAGGCATAAAGAGGTGCTCAACATCTCACTTGAAGTGACACGTCTATTGGCTCTATTTTACATCAAGTCAGTCTACTTGACAACCAAATTAATTTGTTAACTTCAAAAATTCATTTCTCTCTAACCACAACTCAGATTCAAATGATTTTTGTTGTGTTGGAATCGTCTTTCCAAGCACTATCATCCTCATCCATGACATATTGTAAATTCATCATCATTTTTCCCAAATCTTGATGGGTGCCAAAACCCCACTCTTGGGTTCCAAGCCCACAAGCTTCCCTTTTGGTGCTTTGCCCTCCAAACCCTGAACCCTGGGGCTTGGAGTACCTCCCAAGCTACACAAATTAACATTGTGTCCAAATGAGGTCGAGTTCCTTCTTATATAGGCTTTTGAGGCTTACGAAGTTGTTCAAATTGGAAACTAGGGCCAAAATCCACCTTGAATATCTCATATGATGGAGATGATATTTTTATTAGATTCCTCTTTTAGGGAGGTGTAGGATTAATCTAAATATCATCTCATTCTGACAAGTATAAATAGAATTATGAATTTATTTATTCTATGGACAAATTGTCAAGGTCGGCTAGAAGTCAAACGTAGGCTCATAAAGCCCAACCAACATGTCTCTTCACCCTCAACATTGTGTATATATAGAGGAGTCATTTTCCTCATTTGGGCACTCATGATCACACATATTTATCTCTCTTCATCTAATTGGGCCATCTGAATTTCAGGCAGCCTGTTCTTCTCCACACATGCGAAGAGTTGACTAGATATTTTTGTTCTCTGCGTTGACTGAGATGTAACCAACTTTTACTAGCATTGACTAGGTAGTGTTTGACTTCATTCGAATGCAATTTTTGTGGGAGAATTTCTTTTTGGTCAGACTGCATATTCTGGCACAAAAACTAAGAATTTATGGGTAGTTTGACCAATGTTGACTGCAGCCCTTTGACCGCAAAAGTTGATTGTGCGTTGACCAGGTTTGACCAAATTTTTTACAACTATTTTGGGCTAATTTGGACTATCTTTGGATGTTGAGTTGACTAGGTTCAATCGAGCTTAATTGGAGGAGAATTTATGTTGGTTTGACCAACATTGAATTTTTGTTAGGGCATTCGGTTGACTGTAGTTTGACTGGACAATTTTAACTGTGTTTGGGCAAGTAAATTTTGTATATTGTACTCTCTCTGTATGTTGGACTTTTGAAGAATACTAAGAAGATTTAATCAAAAGGTTTCCTCACATTGGGGTTTTTCCCTTGCATCTGCCAAATATCGTGTCATCTTGTCTTGGCTTGTCCTCTGCTTATTATTTATGTTCTATTCTGCATTTAATATCATGGTAATGTGATTGCTAATCTGGAAATTGATATTGGGCTAATAAGAAAAATTGAAGTAAATTTATCTTAAGCATAGAACATACCATTGTTATCTAAAATTAACAGGATTACTATCTTTAAGCCCATTTGTTCCTTCATGTAGGCCGACTTGTTGCTACTTGTTTGACAAGTTCTTGGAAGGTCTTTGACTTTATTTTTGACTGAAATAAATTTTCTTTACAATATGCATCATGCCCAAAATGGTCTTCCATTTATGACAATGACTCAATTAACTTGGAGAATCAATTAACATGCCCTAGAAGCACTCAATGGGTGCTTGACCTAAAACTAAATTTCCCTTGAGAATGGGTGTCCTCAAGAATGACAATTATAAATTTATTTTTCTCTTTACATTAAATACATCAAATCATGATTACATATGTCATTATGAAGACCGAACCTAGTTACATATTTCAACAATAAAGAGTAACTCGCATGCCAAGAGGAGTGTAACTCATGCCCATTTATGAAATGTAACGCATGCCATTAAGGAGCTATGTGTGTCTTTGTAAGTTATGCTTTTAAGAGAGAGTGTAACATATGCATTAAAGAGTGTGTAAGAGGAATCGTTTATGACATGCTTTTATTGAGTGCAATAGAGTGTAAGAGCATTAATGAGTGTAAGAGGAATATGCCATGCCAATAATGAGAGTGTAAGATAACATTACTGAGAGACATGATTGAGTCACTTGAATTTCTTTTTAATAATAATATAATAGTATCATAATAATAATAATAATAATAACAATAATAATATTAATATGAATATGAATGATAATATTGATGATTAAGTCGAAATTGAATTATTAGGTTTGATTGATGATCAGAAGAGTTTTTCCATCAACAATACTTGATTACTAATTGATGTAAGGTTATTTACTATTTTTGAAACGTCATACTTGAGATTTTCTATTTTTAGATTTTTCTACTTTTAGGAATTCTATTTTAGACTTTCTATTTTTAGACTTTAATTTTAGAAATTATATTTGTAGAAATTCATCTCCGAGCTGCCAAATTTGCAACACCTAGTTCACTACAAGTCACCTAAATCAACACAAGTTAGGCCCATGTGGAGCACTCTAGCTTTACCTGACACATATCAAGCACAAAGACATGCACATACAATAAGCAAGGCTCTGAGGTTGAACACTCCATCATATGTGTCTAATGCCACTCCTCCTCCAACACTTGCTAATGCCCCAACACTCCTTCCTAAATCATATGTACCTCTGGGTCCACCCCTCCTGCATGGTCACTCCTCAACCCAAGTGTCCTCAAATCAAGTAGAAGCCTCCATGCAAGAAACCAAATGGCCCCATGTTATCTAGGGCTCAATGCCCTTATTCAAGATGAGCATTGCTCCTCCACCAAGGTGCTTCCTCCAAACAAGCAACCCACTTTCCATGTGCACATCATGAATAATGTCATCATGCTGTCTAGGTGTTGAACACACCAAGGAAGTGTGCCACATAAGGAACAAGACAATGTAGCAATCCAAGAGTAAGTTATAGCCAATGTGTAAATCCATATTGAGACAACCAAGGGTAATCGAGACCAACTCTAGCAATCCAAGAGTAAGCTATAACTAATGTGTAAATCCATAATGGTACAACCAAGGGTAATTGAGACCAACTCTAACAATCCAAAAGTAAGCTATAGGCAATGTGTAAATCCATATTGAGACAACCAAGGATAATGGAAACCAAGTCTAGCAATCCAAGAGAAAGCTATAAGCAATGTATAAATCCAACATGAGATAACCAAGGGTAATCATCCCACCATGTACCCCACATGACATGAAGCACCCCAAGCATTTTGTAAACACTTTATGAGTAACCCTAACATTAGGATACTCCTTGTAATAAGGGAAGCCAAACCAAAATAAAACAAATAAAACATATCTTTTATTGGCATTTTTTGTTTAATAATGGGAAATGTGGACATAATTTAGTTTTGATTTGATTTCTAATTTATTTACTCCTTATATTGGCAACAAGAAACATCTTCCAGACAATTGGCATACTACATACCATCTCTTCCAAATCTTCCAGGTACTCTAGTCAGTGACATATCACTACTTTCTTCTTTATGGCCTCAAATGTTAGGAGAGTCCCTCAGGTCTCTGGCTTAGAGGTGGAGTGTGCCCCCCCTCTTCCTCCTCCTCATATTCAGATGAAAATCCTAGGAGGCTTTGAGGTTCACATCCTAGTCCTTCATTGTGATGCTTGGGTGACATCGTCGGGTTCTCAACAGTGCTGAAACTTTCATTTGCTTTTGTACCCAATCTTGTACTATTTCCTTGGCTTTCTGATTTGTATATCTTTGATGGTACTATAGAGTAGATTAGTTGTGTTCTTATATTGCTTTTCTGAAAGGATACCCATTTTGCATGGACATGGTTGTACTTAGTAGTTCCATTGACCTTTTTATGGTTAATTGTTAGACATTAACAAAATTATCTTATCTTATTTATGGATATTTCAATCCAATTTTAGTTTTAATTTTAATTGTTGACATTCTTGGTAATCTATTGAGGTTAGCAATCCACAACTATAGTTTAGAACGCTCCTATTTGTATATGATGTATATAATGGTAAAATGACAATGGCATTATGCAACTACGGAAGCCAAGGATCAGTTAAATTAGACTAGGATTTTGGCATAAATACCTGATTCTGGGTTCGATTTGCAGGACTATTTATTGTTGTACAACAACCAAATATCAAGTAGTATTTTTTATCATGGTATTGAATATGGGTCCTCATGCATCATTTTCATACATAAATTTGCAAAATAAAGCTTATCATTTGCTTCCATCTAACATCGGTATATTTTGTTTAAGTCCTAAATTCCAACTATTTGTATTACACAAAGGAATTAGGAAAAAGTATACATGCATGGAATAAAATCAAGTTTTCTCTCCTTAATTTTTAGCCAAATGAAACAAAATAATAAAAAATGATAAGGGTATCTTAGAAATTCAGAAGGAAGTTGAGCAGATTATATCTTGATTGTAGATTGGATGATCCTTCCTCTATGACTGTTACTGACATTTTCTTTTACTGGTTTCCCTATATCGGTGAAGCCTGAAGTGGATAAACAGATAAAATAAAGTTTCTAAATAAGCCACAGATTGAGCCTTGACCTTATAGCTTGTTGTCGCCTTGCTTACACACCTAAATTAATGTGGGAAAAATCCTCAACCCCACTAGGTGTGGCCTTGGTGGAAAAGCTTAGAGAAGGGGCTATCACCTAATCCCAACTCTCTTCATCTAGGCTATCTCCTAGCTAAAGCCAAGCTAGGTGGACCCTAAGGAAGGTTCCCTAAGAAGGCTTGTTAAACCAACAAGTTCTAGGAGATGGTTAGTAAGTTAATTAAAGCATCAACCATTCAATAACATGAAATATAACTTGAAGCAATACAAACTTAGCAAGTACAAATGATCATGAGCATGTAATCAACACTAAAATGTAAATAAGTCAATATGACTGTAGAAAATCCACGAAATCCTGCAACTGCTAATATGAACAACCTGAAAACTACTTTTTTTCATATAGACACAAATATCTATTAAATTTTGCAGTAGATAGGAACATAAATAAACACACCATCACAAAAAACCCAATGTTGAGAATTTTATTGAAGAAATTTGAGCAATAGATCTCTCACAAATCCGAATTGTTTCAATAGAGAATACAATTTGATTCCATGTGCTTGTATTAAGCTAAAACCAATGTTGCATGACTCGTACTCGTATAAGACTCGTCTGGCTATTAACTCAATGACCCATATAAAACTCTAGAATGACCCGTATAAAACTCGAGAACGACCCATATAAAACTCGGGAATGGCCCGTATAAGATTGGGCAAAATACAGGAAAAACTTAAAAAATATATATGATCTCCAATTTTTATCTTTTTTCTTGGTTAAATATGAATTTTGAGTGGGTCCACGGGTCTTATGCATGTCCTATGCAGGTCTTCATTGGTTCAATACGAGTAGAAGGGTTCCATGTGGTTTTGGATGAGTATGGGAAGAGACCGCAGGTCCTATGCGAGTGACCCGTCTCGCTATAGAACTCGTCAAGACCCGCATGTACTTGTGGGTCTTATAAGAGTCATGCTACACTGGCTGAAACACTCCTTGCAAGACCTCTTATCTTCTCCTCAATCTCCTCCTAATTCCTTGCGCATAGGTTGCTCCTAAATTATTGGCAATTCTAAAGAAAATTCCTCTCTCTGATAATGCACACAAGTTACTCTTGGCACACCTTTCTCTCACAAGCTCCACACATAAACTGTTAGGGTCCAACCCTAACCCCCTTATTTATGTAATAGGGTCGAGTCATAGTTATAGTTAGTTAAAGAGTCAATAAATCCCATATTAATAATTGTAAGTGGTTGACCTGCATTTAAAGAAGGGACCACAGTTAGTTGCAAATGGGCCATGGTATAAGATAGATGGTATTAATAAGAACCATGGTACTGACCCATGGTATTGCATGTATGAATCCTATATAAAGGATAGAGACTCCCCTCGAGGAGCATCGTGTCTTATTTTGTAATTGAACCCTACTCTATTGGAGGTTGCCCCCTCGAAGAGGCAAGTGAACATTGCTTTCCTTTCTATATAATAAAATACATGATGTTATTTCTTATTGTTTTGTGTTCTGGGTATATTTATTCGCATATTTGGTATTCTGGTATCTTCTCGCAAATCAAGAGCATAACAAGTGGTATCAGAGCACTTTCTAAGGCCGGTGGGATCTCCATTTTTAGCAGATTTTTTTTTGGCTAGAGACGTGTTCCGGCGTCTTTAAACCACAGGGTCTATCTTTGAGCGCATAAATCTGTGCTTTTTGGGAGGCATGCACGCAGGAAATACAAGAGGTGGTCACGCTTGTTGGACTCCCTTGTAACCCCTGTGTGTACCCCTTCGAGTAGTAGCGCATTAGACATAACCGCACACAGACTGTCTTCCAAGTACCCTTTGGGTATATCGGAAGCCCCCTAGGCTCTCTTGAAACCTCGCCATAGATAAACCGTTGGTCATATTGCTGCTACAATACACCAAGAACAGCACTCGGGGAGATTATTCGCATGTATGATAGGGTAGTTGCATTGTACGGCTAAGGGTATGGTTGATACTCCTTGGTTAGTGCCTAGAAAGATTGGGTCGAGTACTACTGTTGGACCCTTATGTATATTGCGATCTGTAGCACCTGACACTCCTTGAGACCATAGTTCCCTTGTCTCTCTCTCGATCATGCATCATCTTTGCTAGATCATATCTAGCAAGTTGGGTTTGGTCGCAGCAGGAACAATCAGTTTCGCCATTCAGATCTATCAGGTCTGCCATTTAGATCCACTATTTTGGGTTCTGTAGTAGTCACAACAATAAGATCCTCCATTCAAATCTAGCAGCAGGGGTTCGATCAGTGCCACATTTCTACTCATACTCTACAGTTGGGGGTTTTTCCAACAGATATGACTATTTGTGTGGCTCCTATACCTAGGCATGATTCTCGCAGGACATTGGGTAGAATTAACTTTTCTAGGAATCGGCTACTGCAGTATTCCTAAGCGAGGAGTAAAAAAACAATATATATATACATAATATATTATATATAATATATATATATATATAATATATATATAGATATGATATATATATATATATATAATATATATCAGGTCGACGGGCTAAGCAAGGTGGTACCATTCACTTGTCAGTGTCAAAATTTCAAGTGGTCCCAATTTTATTTATTTATTTTTTCACAGTAATGTGCACCGGATCTGTGCATGGTGCAAATCAGAGCTCAAACTATGGCCAATGAGAAGATAGACACCCTTGAACAAAAGTTGGAGGCATTAATGAGCAGATCCAGACCTTACATGACACAATCACAAAGGGCAAATCAGGGAAACAATCGAAGGCATGTGATTTTAATGAAAACCTTGAGGGCGAGTCTAGCCATTCTCTTCACTTCTATGGAAACCACCAATAGTCCCAGCCTCGACCACCCAAGATGGACATGTATAAATTTGATGGCTCTCATCCGGCCACATGGCTAGCACAAATGGAGCAATATTTCACATTGAATCACATCAGAGATGATGCGACTAAGCTAAGTGTGGGAAGCCTGTACTTGGACCAAGAAAGATGGCAATAGTGGCAGTGGCATCAACGCTGCTATGCAAGGCCAGTGACTTGGAATATATTCTCAAAAGCCCTTTTTGATTACTTTGACCATGAATCTAACTTTTTGGGTCATCTTACTAATCTCTGACAGGCGGGCACAGTGCAAGAATATATTAAATCCTTTGAAGCATTAGCCTTTTGTACAGGAAGTCTAGCAGATGAATTCTACTTGGAATGTTTTGTCAGTGGTCTCAAAGATGCCATACAAGCCCACGTCTGACTACAACACCCAGCCTCATGGTTGGCAACTTGCAAGATAGCTCGTGAAGTAGAACACGCTTTAGCGGCCCAATCAACTCATCCAAATTTCATAGCCAAGGGTCGCCCCACCTAAGCTTCAAGCACTACCAAAACACTTAAGGTTGAAAAGGTGTCACCAGTGGAAATGGCGGAAAGAAGAAAGCAAGGATTTTGTTACTACTATGATGAGAAATACTCCCTAGGGCATAAATGCAAGGAACCCAAATTCTTTCAAATTGATGCTACTGATCACAGTTCATCTAAGGAATACCCACCAATTAAGGGACCAGAGGAGGAAGATGAGGACAACTAGCCGGACAATGAGCTCCTATCTACACCTGAAGAACCAATTATCTCGCTTCATGCTATGGAAGGAATTTCTTCTCCCAAAACTCTCAAAATCAGAGGTTTTATTAAGCATCGCCATGTAGTAGTCTTGATTGATAGTGGTAGTACACATAACTTTATCCATCAAAGAGTCGCTAAAGCAATGCATTATTTTGTTAGAGCAGTCTCTAATTTCCAGGTCTAGATTGTTGATGGGGGGACAATGAAATGTGAAGGCTTTTGTGAAAATGTCAAACTTCAAACGGGGGATTATCACCTAATGGCCCACATGTTTGCCATCAACATGGGTGGTTGTGACATTGTCTTAGGTGTTGAATGGCTCCGCACACTCAACCCAATCACAATGGATTTCCAAGAGTTACATATGAGTTTTAAGCAGAATAACCACACACATTGTTATCAGGAAAACTAATGTCCATTCAGAGCTGCTAGTCCCACTAAGATGGGCAGCTATCTTAGAAACAAACAAACTAAAGTTACTTGCATTTTCCTTTATGAGAAGTAGATGAGAGAGAAGCAAAGAGTACCAACCTCAGTATTTCGCTTGGCACCTTGCTTATTTCCTCTCCCCTTTGACAGATCTTTGCCTCTCCTTCCTCAATTGTCCCACTTCAAAGAACACTTGTAGAGCCAAAGCAGCATAATACCATCAAAGCATAGAGATCTACAATCATAAACAATATAGGATCAGATATATATTGACCACACAAATGCATATATCAACTCAGACATACAAGAATATGGAGGAAAACTCAAATAGCTTTATTGATATAAAGAGTAGAAGAGAGGATTACAACCCATTTATCTGACCCAGCGCCATCCTCCCAGCATGAAAGATCTTCTTCACCTCATGAAAAGCTAGATCACCCAACACTATGATGTTTCACAAAGAAACCAACAACACTTCCTTCCAAAATACAAGATTCCAGCCTTTGGATCTCTAGGATGAGGGATCCATATATAGATGTTTGCAGGTGGGTGAGTCAGCTTCTGGGTTTTTTATTAGTGTCATTTCTCTGATAGTTCTCAATTCCACTTGGAGATTTCATGATCTCTTACTCATCCCCGAGCAGTCAAAGAGGCAAGTGCCACAGGAGAAGTTTCTAGAAGATTCCATGATTATCCACCTTGCAAAATGTCTCTGCCATTTGTCTACTCTCGCCCATCGCACCCCATAGAAGGGATTTTCAGTATGCATCACACCCCCCATGTGCATTAGGTGAGATGCATCACACTTTGACCATGGAGCAAGTGAGATGGTCCAGTTTTGACCAGTACTGAGCAGTTTTTCTTTGAGAACTTTTGGGAGATGATGCAATCAATTGACCTTGTTCGTATGAAACAACACTTTTAGGGACTTAAAAGTCCTTGGTTTATGGACATATAAGATTGAGGTTACAGTTCCCAAATATGTTTATAATAGTTGACCCCTAAAGCATGAGGTCGTAAATCTTTTGATGTTGGGCGAAATGCTTTATCATGAGGATCCGAGGTTTTTTCACACTGGAAGGTGACCTGTAATAATATACAATACAATACATTATCTTCATAATATTTTCATGATCTAGCTGAGGTGGGAATTCCCAAGCTCAACTTTTATAAATTCATTTTCATGTACATAAGACAAACAACTGCCTGTATAGCATACTGATGATTCTGGTAGAGCCATCATCCTTTGGCTTGGATGATTATCTGTGCAGCTATGATGTACATTTGATGTCCTTATTTTCCTGAATATATCGCAGCACGGATGGATGAAACCAGATCTGGGGACTTCAAACTCGTTCAATCTTCGCCTGAAGTATAATTCAATCCATGTGAAAATATGTTCTAAGGTCGAACATGGAAAGACATCACCTGATTACTAGCCAATGATGTAAGATGTTAACAGGCGCGAGAGGAATCACCAATAATAATAATGACCCTCAAGGTATTGCAGTACAATTCACATGGTGTGAATACATGAGTTGATGTCGAGCACCACGCAAAATCTTTCGGTCAAAGGCCATTAATGTAAACCTATCGCCGAAAGTGAGAAACTTGCCATTGAGGCATGTAAGCTTCAAAGTACTGAAAGGGTTGTTCCTAAGTCAACTTCTTGGATAATGAGTTGATGTCGACAAGAAGTGACCTATCATAGGAGGGCCTTAATGAATCCCACATCTACGACATGAAACGGAGCAAATGATTTTTGTGGAGGTGAAGACGATCTGATGATACAAGGTTCAGGGTGGTTGTCATGAAAGAATGAAGGGTAAAGGTATTGCAACGGAATGAGACACAAGCTGGGTTGGTGAATTCTCTAAGCGACTTCTCTTGAACATATCGATGACACTAAAATGGATTGGTAGCGTTAACCCCAAAAATGGATGGTACGGTGGACCAACGGTGATATGAGCGGTGAACGGAATAGCCCAACCTGACTCAATCATGGTGATGGAGTGAAAGTGTCATGTTCAAGAGCGACTTGCTACCAATAAAGTTTCTTCAAGTTTTCTTCCCAATTTTTCCCCGGTCATTGTTGACCAGTACCTCTTTATTTTTGTCAAGCTTAAGGAGGATAGCATATGCTTGTTCTATAATTTGCCCTTTGCACAAACCCGTTGCTATGTTTTAACGAGCCTAGCAACAGTGAAACTCGTTCTTGTCTGCATGGACAAATTTGTCGCTATTGTTTTAACGAGTTTAACGACAAAGATAACTCGGTCCTTTTCAATTTTATAGAGTCTGAAAAGAGTCGGAAAGGAAACTCCAGTAATCCTTTTTCATAATATAATCCCTTAAGTCCGAAAAAGTATAAAATAATATGAAAGGGATGAATTTTCGATAGTTTTAATGATCCGAACAAGACAAGTGCTCGATCTTTTTATGTAATGATCCCTCAGGTCCAAAAATATTAAAATCTAGAGGAGGGATAGCACTTCTGATCGCTTTAATGAGCTAGAGAGGCCAATTGCTCGGCAATCTTTTCATATTTTACGAGTCAGATGAAAATATCTTAAAGGAGACTCGCTTTTTTTAGGAACAAGTGATATTTTGGATAGCAGCTGGTTCCAGGCAATGTTTGGAACTTTTCAATCACGACAATGTAAAGAAATTAGCTAATAGGATCACTCATCGTAGTTGTTCCTCAAAAGGGGTAAACGATCAAATGGAGGCATATGATTGGCTAAAAAAGTGTGGAGGTGATGGTAAGAACACGATCAAGGCTCAAAAGTTGATGATAATGCAATCACAATGGTTATTTACCGAAGGTGGGTTCATTTTTTAATGAGCTTAAACTTTAGTGGAACATATGCTCATTGCTAGGTTTATTTTTTAACGAGCTTGAACTTCGCGTAATACTACTCATGCCATTCGTATAATAAGGATGTCTCATCGATAGGTTCATTTTTTAGGGAGCTTGCCCCATTCGAAACTTTTCCCCGAATCCTTTAATTATGTAAGCTAGGAACGACCAATCCTATGAGTTTAAAGGGTTAAGAACCTACAAACTAAGAAAATAAATGGTTTCTTTTCACTTTCATGCAAAAAGGTTTGCATGCCCCTAGGTATAATGAAGTAGAGTTTCCAGGTTACCCTTCAATTTGTAGACAAAACACTTGCTCTGTCGGGAAAGGCATACCTTCTGACGGAGGTATCTTATTCCAGTCTAATCCCATTTTCCTAAACGGACGGATGTGTCGGACTAGTCATATTCCTACGCGGAAACCCACCTTATAACTGGGGTTTTCCTGCCGAAGCAGACCAGGGTGCATGCCCCCTAGGTTTCAGTCACAATCACCGAATCACTCGCGCTCATCAGGTGGACGGACTGGAGATTGATGAGACATTCCTTGCGCAAAAAGACCAGTTAGGGATAGCATTTGACTATTAGCTATGTGTGAGCTGGGGAATGAAAGCTAGTCTACGAGCTGGACCAATCTGCCTTCATGCGGAAAACACATCACTCGAAAGAGTGAGGAGAAAATGGCTCCCATGCTATAAATGTAGTCATGCCCAAGGAGTAGATTGTAATCTAAAGGTCCTTGGACTACCATTACGTTGAGATAAATGGTTTTCCTTCTCAAAGATATAGGCAAATTTGGAAGGATCCCTAACGGTCGACTAGTTCCTTTGTCAAAGCCTGTTAGATTTCGCATCTCAAGTAGAAGCGATGGCAAACCAAGCACTTTCCAAGTAGTTGGGGAAAGGATACTCAAAGAAGCCCCGTAATCTATGATAGTACCGACCATGACCATTCTGTAAGCTTTTACAATGATTCGGAATGGTAGATTAGATGGTAGACGGGGTCTGCCTAGTAGATTCCAGTCGAAGGAAACGACTAGGTTGCTTGGAGGTGGGACCGAATAAACGGCCAGATATGTCTCCGACGAACTTCCTTCCTATAGTAAAGGAACGGGTAGATTTCCCCCATGTTCATCGAAGCTTGTGTTTACGAAAAGAATTTGAATGGTGTCGTTCTCATTCTCTTTGGTGACTATATCATCTGAAGGTGGACCTTCTGAAGACAAGATTGGGTCGACTGCTGTCTCGACCTGCTGACTTTGGTCCGGTGTGGACTTAGAGGGTTTATCTTCAATGATAGATGCTTCGACCGACCACAAAGGTGTGTCAGTCAGATTTTCATCTAGTGATGGACTCGGCAAGAGTTTCTTGTATCCAGGAGGAAGCCGTAGCGGTGAAGTAGGATGGTTATCCAAGACTCTTTTAGCTTCGTCTAGGAAGAGACAACGGTGGATGGCATGATCGCCTTCACACAGTCTACAAGGAATTTTAGATCTTCCTTTCTGTCCAGTGACTTTGTTTTCACTAGTTGACGGTGTACTTTCAACATGATCGTCAGAGGTTGAGGACACCAGATTATGCAAGCGGGGAGACCAGTCCTTTAAGATCTGTGGGATGCAAGGACAATCTCGATGATAGTGGTCCCCTTTGCAAATGACACATGGAGATTTAGGTTTGGACGGTGCAGTGTGTGGATTTTTGCTAGACGATGCTTGGTTGCCCCCTTTCGCAGTTGGCTTCTTCTTCTTCTTCTCCTTCCCTTTCTTCTTCGTCTGAGTTACTTGGTTTTTAGCTTTACCAAGCGAAGAGGAAGAAGGAGAGGGAGAAACAAACGAAGTAGAAGGTTGGGGGGTAACTCTAGTATCATTCGGTTGCTGATTTGATTGCTCAAGAATCACGGTGCTTTAAATGACAAAGGTTGAGAAGAGTCATACTGGCAGGCCAATTGTCAGTCCTGGAAGGGACAATGTGGCCATATGAGGTGCAACAACATCTCCCCAAGAGGAGAAAGGGCTAGGATTTCCCCCAAGGGGAAATCCTAGCCCTTTCTCCTCTTGAGGAGATGTTGGTGCACCTCATATGGCCACATTGTCCCTTCCAGGACTGGAAATCCTTGGTTGGTGGACTCCATTTTCTCAACCTAAGATAAATGAGGGAACAAGGATGTTATTCCGATTAAAATAAATTTTATGACGCTTTGACACAACTTGCTTTTTCAATTTTTAAGAGTCGAGAAAAAGCTAAAGATGACTCTAGTCACCTTCGATTTTTAATGAGCCTAAAGTGACAAGTGCTCAGATGGACCTTTTCTTTTAAGGAGTCTGAAAAGGAATGAAAGTGACTGCTCTAGAAATCTAGACAAAGGGATTACCAAACTAATCACAAAACTACAGAACACTTTTTACGGTACGGCAGTCAATCTTCCCGAATGTTGTGTTCAGTGCATTGCGATCGATAGGGCAGTAGATACGGATTCTTAAGGATAAATTATATAGCCTATTGTGGTCTCCCAATATATACTCGACGGTACGTGGGAGCACAAGTCCGTACTAGCACTTGTCGTCTCAAAGAGGAGGAATCACCCAACTACGAGAAAAGCGATAGTTACCAGCTTTATGACGCTGATCGTCTCTAGCCTAGACTCTAAATTTGTGCATTAGGTTCAATGTTTTATGTTCATTAATTTATTTACAATTGATCTTTCTTAAAGAAGTCCTAAGGTTCATGCGTGATGTGATATAAAAATTCCTAAATATGCAATCTAGATGATAACAGTTGTTTACTCTCTTTTTGTAATGAAAATCCTAGCTACTAAGGAAAGAGAAGCGAATTATTTCACATAGAGCAGAGAGCACACACTAGATGCACTGTCCTAAATCAAAATCAACAAGTAGTCTAAATGCAAATGCACATGCACGTATTTGTTTTTTGCTTTCTTAATGTGTGAATGACAAAAATAATGCTAAGTACAAATATGAATTATCTTTTCTCTCAAAGCAACAATACTAAAAATTTTCTTTTCAAAAAACGAAATGAAGGCAAGGATGACACTTTACGATTTTGAATTGAAAATTGCTTTCGACACTTGAAATACTATTAATTTGAATCAAATACAAGAGTAACAGTGTATTCGACTATCAAAAAGAGGATGATTCTTTTCTTTGACTGAAAACGACACTTGCAACACTTTCAAATCAAACGATGACAATTCGATTAAACTACTGTTTGTAAAGGAGAACTGTAAATGGTGAAAAATACATAAAAACATTCACAATTCTTTGTACAATGGAGGCTGAATAATGCAAAGGAAGGGAGTTTCAACAGTGGTATACTAATCATAGACAGCAAAAATCTTGAATAAAGCTAAAGAGAGTGAAGAAAAACCAAAATTTGGAGGCAGATCAGTCTTATCTGATCATCGCACTTATAACACAGGGAAACAAGGATGCATCTCACCTATAGCACACGAGAGGTGCGACGCATTCACACTGTCAAAAGGAGACAATGCGATGGTCCAGGGACGAGACTTTAACTTGGTTTTTGGTCACATTTTGCAGCTTAGTTTAGGGATTTAGGCCGAACTAATGATAGTCAGTAAATACAAAACATAGGGGCTGATCTAATGAGGTTACTCGAGCCACCACCAGGGCACTTAGGATGTTTGCAAGTCGGATGTTTAATTCATAAACTAACCTGAAGATTGACTGAAGCATCGTTTATCTACTTTGCAATTTCATAGCAAAAGTAGTTCGAAGGCTAGCTGGCATAACTTCAGGCTTTGTCTATAGTTTATAAAGTAAACAAACTAGAAATAAGCAAACAAGCTATTCGCTCCCCAGTGGAGTCGCCATTTTGTTATCGGGAAAACTAGTGTCCATTCAGAGCTGCTAGTCCCATTGATATGGGTAGCTATCTTAGAAACAAACAAACTAAAGTTCCTTGTGTTTTCCTTTATGAGAAGTAGATGAGAGAGAAGTAGAGAGTACCAACCTCAGTCTTTCACTTGGCTCCTTGCTTGTTTCCTCTCCCCTTTGACAGATCTTTGCCGCTCCTTCCTCACTTGTCCCGCTTCAAAGAACACCTGTAGAGTCAAAGCAGCATAATACCATCAAAGCATAGAGATCTACAATCATAAACAATATAGGATCAGATATATATTCACCACACAAATGCATATATCAACTCACACATACAAGAATATGGAGGAAAACTCAAATAGATTTATTGATAGAAAGAGTAGAAGAGAGGATTACAACCCATTTATCTGACCCAGCGCTATCCTCCCAGCATGAAATCCCTTCTTCACCTCATGAAAAGCTAGATCACCCAACACTATGATGTTCCACAAAGAAACCAACATCACTTCCTTACAAAATACAAGATTCCAGTGTTTGGATCTCTAGGATGAGGGATCCATATATAGATGTTTGCAGGTGGGTGAGTCAGCTTCTGGGTTTTTGATTAGTGTCATTTCTCTGATATTTCTCAATTCCACTTGGATATTTCGTGATCTCTTACTCATCCCTGGGCTAATACAGAGAGGCAAGTGTCATAGGAGAAGTTTCTAGAAGATTCCATGATCATCTGCCTTGCAAATTGTCTCTGCCATTTGTCTACTCTTGCCCATCGCACCCCATAGAAGGGATTTTCAGTATGCATCACACCCCCTATGTGCATTAGGTGAGATGCATCGCACTTTGACCATGGAGCAGGTGAGATGGTCCAGTTTTGACCAGTTCTGAGCAGTTTTTCATGGAGAACTTATGGGAAATGATGTAATCAGCTCACCTTGTTCCTTTAGGGTATGAAACAAAAATTTTAGGGACTTAGAAGCCCTTGGTTTATGGACATATAAGATTGGGGTTGCAGTGCCCAAATATGTCTATAACACACATACCCTCCACGGACTCCAGGCAGGTGCTCCTTCTATCATCAGCTCACATAGGATGGAAAAATTGTTAAAAAAGAGCCACCATGGATTTATAGCCCAATTTAATGCCATCTAGGCCTTCGAACCCACTTCTCTTCATATTCATCCTAAGATGCAACACGTCTTAAACAACCATCTGCTGGTCTTTGACAAGCCTCATGAGCTTCCACCCTCGAGAGGAGAACATGATCATAGCATTACTTTGGTCCCAGGGGCACAACCACCAAATGTGCACCCATATAGATATCCTTTCGCCCAAAAGAATGAAATTGAAAAAATCATGAAGGAACTCCTGGAAGCAGGTGTCATTTGTACTAACATTAGTCCTTATTCATCGCCTGTGGTCATGGTGCTCAAGAAAGATGGGGAATGGCGTATGTGTCCAGACTTCAGGGCCCTCAACAAGCTCGCAGTCAAAGATAAATTTCCCATCTCGGTTGTTGATGATTTGTTGGATGAACAAAATGGGGCTCAATTCTTTACTAAGCTCGACCTTCGCTTGGGCTATCACCAAATTCGCATGAAAGAAGTAGACATTCCAAAGATTTCTTTCTAAACTCATGAAGGCCATTATGAATTCCTGGTCATGCCATTTGGTCTTTGTAATGCCCCATCCACTTTTCAGAGCCTCATGAATCCATATCTCAGAAAATTTGTCCTTGTTTTCTTTTATGACATCCTCATCTACAGCCTCACCTGGGAAAAATGTCTTCAGCATATAGATCTGTTGTTGTAACTGCTCTGGAAGCATAAATTCTTTGTCAAATTGTCCAAGTGCTCTTTTGGCATGGAAGAAGTTGAATATTTGGGCTACATTGTGGGGTGTGAAGGTGTCAGGGTGGACCCCAAAAAGATCCAGGCAATGCAGTGTTGAGATTGCAACAAGATGATGGAGCTTAGTGAAATGAGTCGCCTTCACTAAGTGGGCCCGCAGGCTATTTTTGGCGCAAGTCTATTTTTAGACTATGTCTATTTTTAGACATATGGATCATGTCTATGGATTGCAGGTTGTTGTTTATGGATGATTGATCAAGTTGGAAAAAATAGATGGACTTCTATTTTTAGATCACAGCGGAGTGACTGCTCAGTCTAAATATAGAACAGTCAAATATTATTAGCTCATAATAATATTTAGACTATAAACTTTGTCTTATTCTCTTGGAGCACTTCAGGATGAGCTACGGATGTGGTACATGCAGATCCCAGAAGGAAATACGTGGTTACCTATGGGATGACTAATATTTGCATGCAGGACTTCAGTTAGAACTCAAGTGAGTTGAGTTTAGTGGACTGGAGGTGCAGTTGATGGAGTTGTGTTCAGTTTAGCTTTGTTAAACTGGTTGTATTTAGTCTAACTGGCAAATAGACTAGAGATGAGTTGGGTGAATTAGTTATTAATTAATTCACAAGTTATTAACTCATAATACAACTAATGAATACATCAGTTAACTCAGTTGCATGTCAGTGCATGTTCAGTTCAGCAGGGACAGGTGTTAGAGAATCAGATTGCTATCAGTTGTGACTTTAGTTGTGCACCAGATCTTGCACAAATCA
>APFE030497724.1:0-37606 GCA_000404065.3 Pinus taeda | reverse complement strand
AGAGAGAGACGAAATAACATCATAATATCATGGAAAATAATCGACATGGCATTATAAGAATACAACATCATTATCCTTACATTTAAAATTTATAGTAATAAATACAAAATAAAATAAAATATCAAGTTTTACATCCAATACAACACCTTCCTAAACCATAATACCACCATGGAATGTTGAAATACATCTCTTAAGTGATAATTTTGATATGCATTTTCTTGCTTATTTCCAATTTCATGACCAACAAGAGGCTATGCCATACTCAAAAGAAGATCCCTCATCTATTATCTTTCTTTTCTAGTATATGAAACGTAAATTAAACCATAATAACATATAAATTTGTTAATAAGAAATTATCCTTCAATCAACCCTAGTTTCCAAAATTATGAAAAGTTACTCACTGTTATGAACTACAAGATCATACTACCGATAAATAAATTTAAAACATTATTATGCGAAAAAAATCATGAATCATAGTAAAATCTAAATTGAATATATCTAACAAAATGACATTCCTGACTAATTTTCAAATTATAAAAATCTTTTTTTATCTTTCTCACATACTCAATTAAATCACACTCTTTAAATTTATTAGGTAACTATCATAATTTTAAAATATATACCTCTATATGAAATTTAACTTCCAATATACTTATTAATATATTATTTTCAATTTTAATATTAATACCATAATCTTAATTTCATGAACAAGAATCATTACAAAATTATGTATTATAATTAGATTACATCCATTGTTTTTAACTATTTATCATTCATAACACTAATATTTTAAAATTTCCATCAACACATTCCAAAACTTACTACTAAAATAAATACTTGATGAATTGTATTAAACTTACTCATACTTATATCAAAATATTTGTTCACTTAAAATAAAATAAATATAAATTTATTTTACTTTTTACATAAAAGTTTGTCATAATTTATTTTTTTAATAACTTAAAATGTCTCTAAAATTATATGTAATTTAACCAATAATCTACACTTTTTTTAAACACTAAATATTCTCATTTATTTAATGACATAAATTTTATTGCCATATATAAAATCCAAAATCTTATTACTATTAATTAATTTACCAATAATAAACACATGACACTTATAAATACTAATGACATAGAGTGATACATCATGTAATGGGAGACTTGATTGTCTGTGAAGCTTGAATGAACTAGAGATGAAGATTTATCATGTGTGGCTAAACTTTTATTAGATTAATGCCTCCCACCATGTGCCACAACTCCAAACAAGAAAGAAAATGGAGGAAAAAATTGAGGTATATCCATTTTAAGGCAAGGAAAAATTAAATCCTCCTTTTTCATTTCTTATAGGTTTATTAATCCAATAATGCCACATCATTTACATCATGGTTCATGGCCCATTTCAATTGAAATAAAAGGAGCACTACAATATGTATTTTTTCCTAAGGTTAACCAATTTTATAGGAAGACATATTTTTGATTGCTCTATCAATTTGTATATTTTGAATTATATGTCCCAAAAATTAATTCTCAGTGGTTCTCTAAATTCTTTTCTCAGAAGAAAAAATATTTTATATCTTTCTATTCATATTAAGTTATAGATACATTATAGTTTTCATTTTACATGGATACATTACAATTCCATTTTACCATGATCACGATATGAGCTTCATGTGAAACACTAGTAGCATACTAATCTTATTATGAGGAGAACAATTACAAATTACATTAACAATATATTACAAAAACTAACAAAATTTGATGTCAGGTCCATGGAGCCTTTCTAGAATGATGGGTCCTTTTTAGTTGTTTAAAAATGATCAAAATTTGCTTCTATTTTGTTGTTAATTAATATTATATTTCAATAACATTTTGAATTTTCTCAATTTCTTTTTCCATTTTGTTTTGGCAGGGGTTCTCTATTGAGTAGTATTTAAGTTTGAAGAGATGGTCTTAATTTCAAATGAAATAATATATATTCATCTAAACCAATAAATATTAAAGGTTATTAAAAAAATTATACTTGTATTGACCACTGTATATTAAATAGACCCCTCAAAGAATGTCAAAATGACATAGTGTCCTAAATTTTTAAAATCTTAACAATTTAAAAGCTATCTACATTAAAATCACAATGAAATCTCAATAGAACATAGTAAATAAGAAAACATTTTTCTCAAATTCCATTTAAAAATATAATCATATGTTTCTTTTATTCCTTTGATGATATTCAGAAGTATTTGGATTTACATCATTGAAAATATAATCTATCTGTCCAATGGAAAAGGCTTTCTGTTTTTCATTTATTTCCATATATCATAAATAACGTTCCACTCTGCCTCTTTTAAAGCATGTAGACCACTAAGAGACAAAAACATTAAGGTCTCTAGCTCTTAATGAAAGTCTTGAGCTACCATCATTGGTATTGAGCCATTGTTTTAGGCTTTAGGCTTACATTATTTTTTGGTTGGTCATAAACTTATGGAAGAATTAATTGTTTGTTAATTAAGAGCATCCAATTAAAACTTTGATTTAAATTTCTTCAGTACACTTCTTATGAGAAAAAATTAAATTGGTTGACCTAGGGATTGGATTTTATCTTTCAAACATAAACCACAACGTATGTTCTATAGGTTTCTTTGGTTTTTTTTGTTTTTTCTAAAATATAATAGGGAAGTTATTCCATGTCATTTAATTTGTTTTGATTTTAATATTTAAAATTAAAATGATTTGATCTAGGATTTCACATTGATTATTATTGTCAAAATCAATATATCTTATTTATAGTGATGTAATATTAAAATTCTTGAAATGGGGTATGAATTTTATTTGTGATGAACAAAAATAATGCAGAATATATAATTTATTTACGTGATTTTAGTTAAATAATTAATATCAAATCTTCTTCTTCTTTTCCCATTTTCATAATTCATCTTATAATGTTTTCTTTTACGAGATATCAATGGTCAAATTAATTTATCATGTAAATTAATCTTATTAAAATAAAAACTAATAACAAAAAAGGTTAACGTGAAGATCCTATAGGTTCTAAGTGTTTGAATCGAGATTTGATACAAAATGCAATCATCAGAAATAATTAATAATTAAAATAGAAATATTCAACTCATTACAATATAAGTTACAAAAAAATGAGAAGTAAAGACTTATTTGTAAAGCGAAGATATCTCTTACTGCATATTTTGAACTTGTTTTTCTTCTTGGATCTTGTTGGCCACAACATCACTTTGGAGATGACTCTCCATCCAATTGTAGGCTCAACTGCATAGAATCTTTATATAGTTGGCCACCTGAGAGCCCTCAATAAACTATTATAGCTAGTTTATATTTTTTCTTCAACATTCTTCTCTAGAAATAATGAATGGCTATATTCTACCTTTCATCCATTAAATAGAATGAGGATTGGATGGGAATCTATGTGACATGATGACAACTTCTATTTTTCTTTTCCTAAGCTTTCTTAATTCAATTTTTTTTCTTAATTTATTAATGTTTACTTTCTATTAACTTATTCTTACTATTTTTATAGCTTATTTTTATTTACCTGTTAGAGATTTCACTTTGTTATCTATTATTTTATTTATTTACTATTATTATCTTTCTTTATTATTTGTTATTTTATTTATTTATTACTATTATCATCATCATGTATTTATATATTAATATTCATTATTAATATTATTTTTTGATCTATTAATATGGGGCATTATAATTGAAAAAATTGTATGAGTTGAGAGCAGAAATATCTAGGTACACACAGAAGTGACTTCAATTGTTAGAAGGTAGCGTGCTTTATATGTTCTTTGCCATCTTCCATGCCAATGCCCAATATTGAAATCGAAACTCATTTTATGGTAATATTCATATGATTTCCATGTCTAAAATAGGTGTTGCAAATTTTGGGTTCTTCACCCTTTCACATATATCTATTCCACAAAAACAATAAAGGAACATGTATGCCATTTTGCGGTCCTCTATATAGTCACTCTAGTTACTTGAATATTGGTAAATACAATTATAACATTTTTTTGTATAGTATCTGCATGGATGGTTATGTTTATAGAAACTTTAACAACAAAAACCTATCATATATTTGTTGTCATCCATGAATTCATGGTACAAACAAAAGGGTTCATAAATAGGTATAAGTCCTCATTTTTTAGTGCAAATTATTACTTTCAGGAACACTTCATTGACAAAGAGTTCTTTATGATTTGATTTGTGTATGCAATACAAATTTTGTCTACTCGTGATGATTTTTCAATAAGCTATAACTTGTGTAGACCACCTGGTCATAAAAAATTCCTTTCATTGGGTGTACCTCTAGATGTCCCCTTGGGGCAAAAATAAAAAATGATTAAGAAATTCCATGCTTCTGCTAAATGTTTGGTGCAATGTTTAAACATAATAAATGTATTTTCTTACTAATAATATTGATGTGATGTTCAATATTTTAACAATTACGATTCTAATGAAGAGAAACTTAAATACCATGTACTATTACATGGCAATATGATTTTAAATCAAGAAAATATTATTAAATGAGAAAATATCATAGGGGAAACATACCAAGCATGGTTGAATCAACCACGGTTGAATCAACCACTTATTTAATTTCCACTACATTCAAAATCACCAATTCATAACGTCTATAATAACATAAGTTCTTCACATGTTAAGGATGAAGGAAACTCTATAGAGATTGGTATGGATGATTTTGTATCTAATACCCATGCCATGGAGGGAATATTGGTACATGCATTCGAACATAATGAACTAGGGTATGACATTGATATTTCCAATACATTCTTCCAAATAATGAATCTACTTCCACCTCCTCATTTCTAAAAATAAGTATACTTTCCATTATTGTTTAGACAATATTTTGATGACACACCATCAGACTTCCAACACCTAATAAATGGAATATTCATCGAAACAATTTCATCATACTATTGGTAACCACATATTTTCGTCATACATTCAACGTATTTACACATCATAGTGTTTTTCTCACTTGTGACCCAAATCCCATCACTAGTATAATGACATAATCATTGACTTTTTGTCGTAGATGTGATGGACATTTGATAGACATATCATCAATCTTGTGATGAATTAGTCGTAAGAAGTTGTTGTTGCCACAACCCTAATGAAAAAACGTTCCAACTTCTTCAAATTATGTGCACAAGTGCAACAATATGATATTCCCAAGTTCAATGGGCTATAATCACAAGTTCAAAAAATACTACATTGTAATTCGAACGAATAGGATATATTTTTTCTCTTTAAAAACCAGCATCATGTTGTCATAAATGTGACGATCCGAACACTCGAGGTTCGTCAAACTGTGGTCACAAGTTCATTGAATGCTATGTTCCAATTAAAATAAATAGGGAATATTATCCATAAACGAACATAATGTTGTCACAAGTGTGACAATCTAGACATCTCGAGTTCATGGGAGTGAGGTTACAAGCCCAGTAGGCCATACATCACACTTCTAAAAAACATGGCATGATTTGTAAAAGAAAATTCCAAATAAAACTTAGTCAAGATATTCATATCACCATTGATTTAGTGAAGACTTGGATGTTCTCATCTATGGCCTTCACTTTCTTGATAAGTTATAATTTTTTACTCTCTTCTACCACATTCACTTTAACTATTATGTAGAAGTGGTGATAAGGGAGTTTCTTTATAAATTTACTTTTTTATGAAAACCAAAACTATTTTCATATAGGTATACTATATTTATATCAAATAACCTCTTAACATCGTAGCTATTTTTGCTGCAAAAAAGTAGGAATTCCCCTTTTGTCTTACCATGCGTAGGCCTTGAAGCCTTCAGCTTATCCCTCTTCTCTTCATCTTCTTCCAATGCTTTCTTCTCTCATCTGCATATATTTTTGCACTTCTCAAAGTGATTCCACGCCTCCTAAGAAAGGATGTCTTCCAATGATTTTTTTTTGCCATTTCTCCCTCCTTTCTGAGTAGACTTGGGTTTCTTGTTTCTTAGTCAAGTTCCTTCCTCCAACAAGAAAAAATTCCCTATTTGTTTGATATTTAATGGCTTGTGGTTATTTTATGTGAAATTATTAACCATCAAGTTGATTGCATTTAGTTTCACACCAAAATCAATGGAGTTCCACCCTTGATATTATTTGAGTTATAGTTTGTTGGGTTTGATATAACTTAAGCGTTTTTTCTATGTTGTCCATGGACTCCAGAGATTCGTGACCACTACATCCATAGAATATTTATAACATGAAGATCCACCTGAAGGGATCACTTCCTGTCGGCTCAACCATGGAGCTTGACCTGGAGGGTTTTGAGAGAATTGAACTTGTGACCTCTCATCAGAAAATGTGATTTCAAATTGTGAGATTGTTGGTGTGATTATAGCTTTTAGTGTAACATTTGATGCATCTAAGACAGCTTGGTGAGCTTGAAGAGATGCCTTGAAAACCTACAATATTGTTGACCAAAAATTGTAGATGGCAAATGCTCTAGTTAGGATCTAGAAGGACCTATATTTCCTTTTCTAAGGTGCACTAGAAAGACACGTTGTATAACATATAATGTCTAAGGCATTGTATTTTATCTTCATTTATGTTGTAATAATAACTCTACCCTTGTTTTCTAAAATTTTGTGATGTATTTCTAAGGATTTCACGTACATTTTGATTTATAATAGACAAATTAGGTATTTGGGAATTGAGAGTGATGGGGGGATGGTTAAAGCCACCATATGCGCTTCCAAAATACTTGGAATCTCAATATTCCTTGTATAAACCATGGTAAATCCATGATTTATAATAGATAAATTAGGTATTTGAGAACTGAGACTGATGGGGGGATAGTTAAAGCCACTATATGAGCTTCCAAAATCACATTGAATCTCAATATTCTTTGTATCAACAATGATAAATACATTAGCATGTTCAACAACAGTTTTGTTTTGAATACTTAATGTTATATTATGTTTTAATTTAATTATCACACAACATTCACAATTAACATCGGTTGAATTCTTTTTTATTGAATATGTAAATATTAGTGAATGTTGTATTTTTCAAACTTCATACAGATTTTATAAAATTTAATTCAATATTAAAAATATATATTTAATATTATTATTTATATTAATGTATTTTTAATTACAAATACAAATATTAAAACTACATTAAACTTAAAATAACGTTTATAAAACTATTATTTATATTACTAATAAAATAAATTTAAAATAGTCTCAAAAAAGAAAGTTTAATATCTAAATATGAGTGAATGTTGTATTTTTCAAATTTCGTACAGATTTTATAAATTTTATTTTAATATTAAAAATATATATGTTATCTTATTATTAATATTAATGTATTTTTAATTACAAATACAAATATTAAAACTACAATAAGGTTTATAAAACTATTATTTTTATTATTAATAAAATAAATTTAAAATCGTCTTAATAAAAGAAAGTTTAATATGCCTATGACCACATGTAATAATGTTCTTATGTTCTTCCAAATGGTTCTTTTTGAAGTTTGTTATGAGAATTTAGCTACTATAAGCTACAATTAGTTTTGAAAAGTTTTAATGCAATAGAATTGCAATGCAGTACAATTGTTAAAGAATAGCTCACATAGTGCAGGAACGAGTTTAAAATCTAGGTTTTGAGTTTTTGATTGAAGTGAAGTTTCCTATGAGAATTTAGCCAATGTACACTACAACTCTTCTTGCAAAATTATAATCTAATAAAATTTCAATGCAATACGCTTGATATAGAATAACTAACATAATGTACGAATCAGTTTCAAATTGAGGTTTTGAGATTTAAATTAAGGTTTAATTAAAATAGCCAAATCAGTTTCAAATTTAGGTTTTGAGTTTTTTACTAAGGTTTAATTAAAACTAACCAAGGTACATACATACCTTATAAAGCTGGTAGTAAACAACTCTTTGTTTTGAGTGATTGAAGATTTTTTATAAAGAAAGTTTGGTCTCTTTGGATATTACAATAATAATACAATAATAATAAAATTAGTAAATTTTATATTAAGAATACAAATATTAAAAAACAATTAATTAAGATAATAAGTACTAGGAATCTTTACCTTTGAATAAAAATGAGCATATTTAAGCATAACTCCACCCTATAATATTAACAAGTATATTAAATCATAATCAATAAATATATTATTAGTAACATAAACTTTATAAAATAAGCTTAATAAATATGTGCTATAAAATTAGGTTTATTATTAATATATTATTATCTATAAATACAAATATTACACATATATTAATATGTAAAAAGATTACACATTATTAGAAATATTAATAATATTAATAATAACTAAGCTATAATATTAACATTAATAAAACTTAATTAATAATATTTATGTATTATCATTAATATTCATAAATAATGTTCATAATAGTTACATTTTAGACATTAACAACAACATTAATAAAATATAATATTTTCAATATAACATTAATGTTATTAATAATAAGGTTAACATATTCTTAATAATTTCGTATAATAATTATTTATGTAATAATATTATTAAATGTAACAATTTAATATTTTTGTTAACTAGGTGAGATTGTTAATGTGGCTAACATAATCATTAATGGTTAACATTAATAAATCAATCTTATTAAACATTGACAAACTTATTAAACAATAACAATTATAGTAGGCCTTAATTAATCATTTATTAATTTATTAAACCACATGAAGTATTAATAGTTTGATTATTAACTAATACATAAAACCATAATTTATGAATATGAATACTATTGACTATTTATTAAAATTATTACATTGAAGCCTTAATACAAGTAATATAAATAACAACATATTTTTTTTCATATAGTAATCAATATAATATATACTAATATTAATGTTAATATAATAATATTACTATTATCATTAATGTTAATATTACTATTAACATTGATATTAATGTGTGCCTCTTACTCTAAAATATTTGTTACAATTTAAATAGCCATGCCCATTAAAACATGTGTCTTGCAATGGAGTAGAACTTTTGAGGCCATAGTTATACCACACCCTAAAAATTATTTAGGTTTAAATTTTAGTGTCAATATAGTATGATATAGTTTTGATGTCTATGTCATCTAATAAAACCTTGTATATATATATATTTATATTATTTATATATATATTGTGTACTTTTGCAGCCATAGTTGTAACCCACTCTAAAATGGTTACTATGTTACTATGTACATATATTGTAGATATATTCTTGAACGATTGTTGGAGTTTTGGAGGCATAGCTGTAACACTTAACTTTTCATTTGATGACATGTTTTAAATGACAATTTTTAACTTTTAAATATAAAATTATGTGTTTTAATATAATATAATATGACACTTTGTATATATTATACATATATATTTATTTTATAAGAATCTTTATATATTATACATATGAAATGATTTCATAAGAATATGGCAATGAATGTTGTAATTTTTTTAGTGTAATATGAGATTATAAAATAATGTAAATCATGGTAAACCATAATGGTTTTGTATTTAGTAAAATGTTTATTATATTAGACTATTTTAATTCCGTGATACTTTTTTATGTTTTCAAAGTTTTAATATGTAAGTGGTTAGGTTTTATAAAAAAATAGGTTTGGTTTTAATATAATATAATGTGTTTTGTTATTAAATTTAGATTTAAGTTTGTTATTATGTTGTAGTTTTTAGTTTATTATTATTACTAGGTTTATGTTTTTCATGATTATTTTAATTTTAATATTAATATTAATTGTCAATCATTATCAAACCACATTAGATAAATGTCGTCAAAACTTGGTAGACAATTTTTAAATGTCAAATTTTGTCAACCCTACATTGACTATATTTAACAATATTCAACTTGGTGCCATAGTCAAATATAGTCAATCCTTCAAAAGTCAAAATAAACAACCATAGTCAACCATGTTCAACTGTAGTCAAACAATCATTAACCATAGTAAAAAAATATTTGGTGATGTTTAACAATAATTACACATTATCAGCCATAGTATAACCATGGTGATCAATTTGGTTTACTATGACTGACCATAGTTATGTATGGTTACCATGGTCTATGATTGTTAACCATAGTTTACTGTATTTAGCATGGCTGGCGATCCAGTTGGATATTGGTGGCCACCTGCCTATTCCACTTGGACTCCAACACTATCTCTTTCAGTTTTTTGGGTTCCTTAATTGTAGCACAATTTACTATTTCTGGCAGTTTCTCGAGCCTTGAACTTCTAGAGCCGTTTTGAGGCCCTAAACAACATTTTTAGGGAAATCAGAGAGACCATTATATCCCAAAATGGGCTAGCCAACATTCTTTTGACATCATCTTCGAGATACTAAAAATGAGCTACTATGATAGTCAAACAAAGATCATATGCCAAAGTTACGACCCCTGGAAGTTGATGTACCAATTTACGCCAATGGGGCCCATAGTTTTGGCGCTTCATGTCCTAGGGTTAGGTTTTTGGATGTTTAGTGTTTTCCATTATATCTCAATAACAAATATGTATTCAAACCTCATTGTAACACATTTCAGAGGCATGTAGTCTCCACATCTCTTCTTAGAGATAAGCTCCCATTGCCCAAGCTAGTTTATTTCCATTTTGTATGTAAACATATTTCAATTCTTTGATATTAATGATATGAAGTTTTATTTATTCTTAAAATCTATATTTGTGTCTATATTTTTATTTTGTTGCATTCTTTCACATGTTTGGATCATCATAACATGCACTAGGAGAAAAAGCGCTCTTCCCTAGGACGACTACAAGCACGTCATAGTCTAATATGTTGAGTGGTTGTATTGAGGGATTCTTTATTGGAGAGTGCAATACTTGGAGTTTGTTTTGAATTAGGACATGTTGAGGAAAATTAAAGTTTGGATCCTCTTTTAGAGAGCACAAAACCATGTCACGAGGAGTGCTTGAAATGTGGATCCTGAGCTTAAAGACCACGCCACATTGGAGGTGGCTTCCAACCACCACATGACACTTCTACATATTCACTAAACTATCCTAATATGGATATAATATAATAAATTAGATTAGGTTGTTGCACACTTGATCCATTTTCTATCATTTTCCTAAGTGACCTATCTTATAAAACTAGGAGAGTGTCCTCATTCTCACAACTTAGCCACTAGATCATCCATATCTTCTTGATGTAATCATATTAGGCCCTTCTTTGGTAATGAGAGGGTTAATGCTTTGGTGCATTATTGGGAACTAGGGTTTGTGTGAGATAAGATTAAGATATGAAACCATATAAAATAATGGAGCACTCAATGCTAATGGAGCTCACGTCATGAAAGTTTAGATAAATCTTGTTTAGGGTTTATGGTTTAGGGTTTAGGGTTTAGGGTTTGGGATTTAGGGTTTATTGTTTAGGTTTTATAACACCTTAGGAAATTATTTTAATAAACACTTAAATAAAAGCTACAAATTATAATAAATAGATCATAAAATTCTTAGGTTTTAGGGTTTGGGGTTTGGGGTTTGGTGTTTAGGGTTTAGTATTTAGGCTTTAGGCTTGAGGGTTTATAACACTTTAGTAAATTATTTTTATAAACACTTAAATAAAAGTTACAAAACACTTGTTAAAATGCTATAAAATTCTTTGGGTTTAGGGTTTAGGGTTATAACACTTTATTAAATTCTTTTAATAAACACTTTAAAAATTTACAAAATTAAAATGTTATAAAATTCTTAGTGTTTAGGGTTTAGGTTTTGAAATTTAGGGTTTATAATTTGAAATTATATAAAATTCTCATGGTTTAGGGTTTAGGGTTTATAACACTTTAGTAAATGCTTTCAATAAACACTTAAAAAAGTGAGAAAACACTTGTTAATATGTTATAAAATACTTAGGGTTGAGAGTTTAGGCTTTAGGGTTTTGGGTTTTGGGTTTAAAATGCTATAAAATGCCTATGGTTTAGGATTTAGAGTTTATAACATTTGAGTAAATGCTTTTGATAAACACTTCAAAAAAAGTTACAGAAAGGTTGTTAAAATGTCATTGAATGATTAGGATATAGATTTGGGGTTTGGGGTTTAGGGTTTAGATTTTACGTTTTGGGTTTTAGGGTTTACGGTTTTGTGTTTAGGGTTTAGGGTTATAACACTTTAGTAAATTGTTTTAATAAACACTTAAATAAAAGTTACAAAATTCTTTTTAAACTATTATAAAATTCTTAGGGTTTATGGTTTAGGGTTTAGGTCTTGGGGTTTAGGGTTTAGGGTTTAGGTTTTGGGGTTAAGGTTTTAGGGTGTATGATTTAAGGTCTATAACAATTTGGTAAATTCTTTTAATAAACACTTAAATAGAAGTTACAAAACGATTTTAAAAATGTTACAAATTTCTTAGTGTTTAGGGTTTAGTTTATAGGATTTAGGGTTTAGGGATTATTATTTAGGGTTTAGGATTTAGTGTTTAGGGTTTGGGGTTTAGAATTTAGGCTTTTTAAAACATTCTTAAGTGGTTTAATAAACACTTATAAAAGGTTACAAAACACATTTCAAAAATTTATTAAATGATTAGGGTTTAAGGTTTAGGGTTTGGGGTTTAGGGTTTAGGGTTTATGTTTTATAACACCTTAGTAAATTATTTTAATAAACACTTAAATAAATGTTAAAAATTTATTTTTAATAGATCATAAAATGCTTAGTTTTTAGGGTCAGGGTTTGGGATTTGGGGTTTAGTGTTTAGTGTTTAGGGTTTAGGATTTAGGTTTTATAACACGTTTGTAAATTATTCAAATAAACACTTAAAATGTTACAAAATGGTTAGGGTTTAGGGTTTATGGTTAAAAAACTTTATTAAATGCTTTTTATTAACACTTAAAAAAGTTACAGATGTATTTTCAAATGTTATAAAATTCTTAGCGGTTAGGGATAGGGTTTATGGTTTACGGTTTTGGATTTATAATAGATTGATAAATTATTTTAATAAGAATATAAGAAAAAGTTACAAACCACTTGCTAAAATTTTATAAAATTCTTAGGTTGTAGGGTTTAGGTTCTATAATTCTATAAAATGCTCAAGGTTTAGGGTTTAGTGTTTATAACACTTTAATAAACGCTTTTAATAAACAATTAAAAAAAGTAAGAAATCGCTTGTTAAAATGTTATAAAATACTTAGGGTTTATATTTTAGTCTTTAGGCTTTAGGATTCAAGGTTTTGGGTTTAAAATGTTATAAAATGCTTACAATTTAGGATTTAGGGTTTATAACATTTTAGTAAATGCTTTTAATAACCACATGAAAAAAAGTTACGAAAATCCTGTTAAAATGTCATTGAATGCTTAGGGTTTAGGTTTAGGGTTTAAAATGTTATCAAATGGTGAAGGTTTATGGTTTAGGATTAACAAGGCCTTTGTAAATTCTTTTTATAAACACTTAAAAAAATTACAAAACGGTTCTTAAAATTTTATAAAATGCTCAGCGTTTAGGGTTTAGGGTTTAGGTCTTATAACACTTCAATAAATTCTTTTAATAAACACTTAAAAAAATGTTACAAAACAATTTTTAAAATGTTATAAAATGCTGAGGGTTTAGGGTTTAAAATGTTATAAAATGTTAGTGTTTAGAGTTTAGGGTTTAGGGTTTATAAAGCTTTAGTAAATCCTTTTAATAAACACTTAAGAAAAGTTACAAAACACTTGCTAAAAAGTTATAAAATGCTTAGGGTTTAGTTTTGAGGGACACACTACTAAATTCTTTTAATAAACACTTTAAAAAAAGTTACAAAACTCTTGTTTAAGTTCTATAAAATTCTTAGGGTGTAGGTTTTACGGTTTAGGGTTTATAACAATTTAGTAGATTCTTTAAATAAACACTTAGAAAAAAGTTACAAACGCTTGTTAAAATGTTATAAAATTCTTGGGGTTTAGGGTTTGGGGTTTTAAATGTTGTAAAGTGCTTTTGGTTTAGCGTTTAGGGTTTAGGTTGTGGGTGTGGGTATTAGGGTTTAGGGCTTATGGTTTATAATGCTTTAAAAAATTCTTTTAATAAAAACTTATAAAAAAGTTAAAAATAATTTTTAGGGTTTACGGTTTTTTTGGTTTTTAGGGTTTGGGGTTTTTAGGGTTTAGGGTTTTTTAGGTTTTATGGTTTTTAGGGTTTATGGTTTTTTAGGGTTTCGAGTTTTTTAGGGATTATGCTTTTTTAGGGTTTAGGCTTTTTATGGTTTATGGTTTTTTAGGGTTTAGGGTTTTTTAGGGTTTAGGGGTTTAGGGTTTAAGGTTAAGGGTTTAGGGATTAGGGGCGTAGGGTTTATAGCACTTTAGTAAATCGTTCTAGTAAAAACTTTAATAAAAGATGCAAAACACTTTCTAAAATGTTATAAAATCATTAGGTTTTAGGGTTTGGGCTTTAGGGCTTAGTGTTTAGGGTTTAGATTTTGGATTTTAGGGTTTAGAGTTTATAAAACCTTAGTAAATTCTTTCAACTTTAGGCTTTAGGGTTTAGGAATTATAGGACCTTAGTAAATGATTTTAGGGTTTATCCTTTAGGCTATAAGAATTAGGATATAGGGTTTGGGATTTGGGGTTTAGGGTTTAGGTTTTATAACACTTTCGTAAATTCTTTTAATAAACACTTAAATTAAATTTACAAAACGCTTTCTAAAATGTTATAAAATTCCTAGTGTTTAGGGTTTACCGTTTGGGGTTTACAGTTTGGGACATAGGGTTTCGAGTTTTGGGTTTTGGGTTTTGGGTTTAGGGTTTAGGGTCTATGGGTTAGGATTTATAACACTAAAGTTACAAAACGCTTTTCAAAGTATTAAAATAAAATTAGCATTAAGGGTTTAGGTTTTATGGTTTATAGTTTAGGGTTTAGGATTTAACACTTTAGTAAATTCTTTTTAAAATTTTATAAAATGATTAGGGTTTAGGTTTTAAAGTTTGGTTGTTTAGGGTTTAGGGTTTCGGGTTTATGGTTTAATTTTTATAACACTTTAGTAAATGCTTTCAATATACACTTAAATAAAAGTTACAAAACACTTTTTTAGATGTTCTAAAATTCTTAGGGTTTAGGCTTTAAGGTTTATAACACTTTAGTAAATCATTTTAATAAACACCTAAATAAAATTTAGAAAACTCTTTTTAAAATGTTATAAAATACATATGGTTTAGGTTTTAGGGTTTCACGTGTAGTGTTTGGGGCTTAGTGTTTAGGTTTTATAACACTTTAGTAAATTGTTTTAATAAACACTTAAATAAAAGCTACAAAATCATTTTTAAAATGTTTGAAAATGATTACGGTTTAGGGTGTAAGTTTTAGGGTTTGGGGTTTACATTTTAGGGCATAGGTTTTAGGTTTTATAACAATTTAGTAAATTATTTTAATAAAAAGTTAAATAAAAGTTACAAAACACTTTTCAAAATGTTATAAAATACTTAGGGTTTCGGGTTTTGGGTTTTAGGTTTAGGTTTTAGTGTTTACGATTTAGGGATTATAACACTTTAGAAAATTCTTTTAGTAAACACTTAAATGAAAGTTACAAAACACTTTTTTAAATGCCATAGAATGATTAGTATTTAGAATTTGGGTTTTGTGGTTTGTGGTTTAGGGTTCATGATTTAAGATTTAACATCTATAAGGATTTAGTAAGTTCTTTTAATAAACACTTAAATAAAAGTTAAAAAAACTCTTCTTAAAATGTTATAAAATGCTTAGGATTTAGGGTTTGTGATTTAGGGTTTAAGGTTTAGGGTTTATAAGTGTTCAGAAATGATTTTAGTAAAAACTTAATAAAAGTTACAAAACACTTTTTAAAATGTTATAAAATGTCTAGTGTATAGGTTTTAGGGCTACGGTTTAGGGTTTATGGTTTATAACACTTTAGTAAATTCTTTTAACAAACACATAAATAAAAGATAGAAAACCATTTTTAAAATGCTATAAAATGCTAAGGGTTTAGGGTTTTGGTTTTAGGGTTTAGGGTTTATGGATTATAAAACTTTTGTAAATGCTTTTAATAAAAATTTAAATAAAAATTACAAAACACTTTTTAAAATGTTATAAAATACTTAGGGTTTAGGGTTTACAATTTAGGGTTTAGGGTTAAGGGTTTATGGTTTAGGGTTTAGGATTAAGCGTTTGCGGTTTAGGCTTTAGGGAATAGGGTTTAGGGTTTAGGCTTTACAAGACTTTAGTAAATGATTTTAATAAATACTTATATAAAGGTTTCAAAATACTTTTCAAAATGTTATAAAATGATCAGGGTTTACGGTTTAGGGTTTGGGATTTAAGGCTTAGGGCTTAGGGCTTATGGTTTAAGGTTTGGAGTTTGGGTTTAGGTTTAGGGCTTAGTGTTTAGGGTCTACAATATTTTAGTAAATGATCTTAATAAACACTTAAACAAATGTTACAAAACAAATTTTAAAATGTTATAAAATGGTTAGGGTCTTGGGTTTACAGTTGAGGGTATAGTGTTTGGGGTTTGGGGTTTAGGGTTTATGTTTTAGGGTTTAGTGTTTATGTTTTTGTGTTTAGGGTTTAGGGTTTTGAGTTTATGTTTTAGGGTTTAGGGCTTAGTGTTTAGGGTTTAGGGTTTAGGTTTTGGGGCTTAGGTGTTAGGGTGTATGGTTTAAGGTTTATAATGATTTAGTAAATTCTTTTAATAAACACTTAAACAAAATTTACAAAACGCTTCTAAAAATGTTATAAAATGTTAGGCCCCTATACTACTAGTGCAACCCCTTATTGTTATTAGTACCACCCCCTTATTATATTGTTGTACCCATGTAGTCCCCATAGAAGCCCACTATTGTTATTATTGTGCCCCATAGAAGCCAACTATTGTTATTATTGTGCCCTTACATTATTATTGTTATGTTGGCTCTGATTATATTATGACCCCTTAGACTCCTATATATAGAAAGGAGGTCTTGTCATTTGTATCATCCAATAATTGTTCATTATGTAATGTAAAGGAGGTTTCCCCCTCGAAGAGACTAAATTCTAAGGCGTTGATATATCTTTTCTATCTTTTTGTGGGCTGGTTTCATAACATTTGGTATCAGAGCTTTGGATTCGAGGGTTTCGTTGCTCCAAATAGGCCATTGTGGGATTTTCACTATAACTTTTTTTCTGTGACATTTTAGAAGTGAAAAAAAAGATCCATTTGAGACGAAAGCACACTGAACCTTGGGTCAAAATTTCAGATATTTTAGTGCTATATTTGCGGATATATGATTTAAGGAAGTTGGTCTTTTTGAAGACTCTTGAATTACATTCCAAACAGGTGACCTGGGGAAAATCGTCATAACTTTCTCTCTGAGAATCAGATTGAAATTTCGTAAGAAGGTACAGAAAGAGGACAGATGTTAGTTTCTTGTATATATTTTTCAGAGCCAAAGGTCGAAATAGTGACACGTGGCACATCGTACAAGTTCGTTCTACTAAACTAGTCTATAATCAGGTCACTGTGGGAGAGTTGACATAACTCTTCCTTGGAGAATCCAATTTGGATCATACTAGTGGCATTGGAAAGAGGAAGTAGAGTGCTACTGTAGGTCTCAATTTCAGAACTTAAAGATCTGAAAATATAGAGCTACGGTTGTTTCAAGATTGAGCTCCTAAAATCAAGAAAAAGCAAGATGACGAAGTTTGATGGCAAGGATCCGGTAAATTGGATACTTCAGATGGAGCAATATTTTGATTTACATGGTGTACCACTGTTACAAAAGGTATGTATTGAATCTTCATATTTAGAACTGGATCAATTTTTATGGTATAAAGGGATTTGTTCTCGTAAACAACTTTTTACGTGGTCAATTTTCATGGAGGAATTGATAGCACATTATGAGGATACAAACAACAACACCTTTTTTATAGCAACACCACAACAATTGGAAAGAGTAAAAGGGCTTTGTTACATAGTGGAAAGTAAAATTATGGAAACAAGGAAGTCTACCCATCACAACTATAAAGATGGAAGTGTTGTTTCTCCTAGCCTTCCACAACCCACAAGGGTTACATCACAACAATTTAAAGAAAAAAGAGATAAAGGGCTTTGTTACAATTGTGATAGCAAATGACCTAAAGGTCATAAGTGTGTTGAGAAGAAATTATTTTACATAGAGTACGAAGAGGAGGAAGAAAAGGATCAAGAAACATCAAAAGAAGAGGATATGCACTAGGACCCAACCCCAGAGAAAGAAGAAATGAATCTGACCATATCTTGTAAAGGATTGGCAAGAATTACCACTCCTTAAACTCTCAAGATAAAAGGACATATGAAGAAGAAAAAGGTTCAAGAAGTGAAATATCACATCGAGGAAGAAGGAATGAATCCAACCATATCTTGTAATGCATTGGCCATAATTACCACTCATCAAACTATCAAGATAGAAGGACATATCAAGAGGAAAAATGTCCAAGAAGTGAAAGGTCACATCGAGCATCAAGAAATGAATTCGACCATATCTTGTAAAGCATTGGAAGAAATTACCACTCCCCAAACTCTCAATATAGAAGGACATGTTAAGAAGAAGGTTAAAATAGTGAAATATCAAGAATAAAAGTATCAAGAAATAATAAAAGAAAAGGATACTCACCAGGAATGAACCCCAGAGAAAGAAGAAATGAATCTGACCATATCTTGTAATGCATTCGTTGGAATTACCATTCCTCAAAATATGAAGATAGAAGGAAATATCAAGAAGAAAAAGGTAATAGTGTTTATTGATTCACGTAGTACCATAATTTTATAAATTGTAAGATAGCCAAGGACTTGAATTACTTCCTAGATCCAGCACCATAGTGTCAAGTGACGGTTGTAAGTGGAGGAACCATAAATTGCTCTTGAAAGTTCCATAATATCAAGTTATCCATGGGAGAATATTTATTCAATAACCCAATGTTTTCCACTCCAATGGGTGATGCTGATGTTGTACTAGGAGTCCAATGGCTACAAACCTTGGGTACAATAGCTTTTAATTTTCAAGAACTTTTTATGAAATTTTCTTCAGAAAGAAAGGATGTTGAATTAAGGGGTATCAGAAGGAAACCAGGAAATATAATCAACTCTGACTGAATGACGAAGTTTCTAAATAAATAACAACAAGGTGTAATTACAAAATTATGTTCGCTAACTGTTCGCACATCGAAATCATGTATTTCTCCAGATCTCCAAAAAGTCTTGGACAATCATTCCAAGGTATCTGAGACTCCCAAAGGTCTCCCATGTATTCCTGATCATGATTGTGCTATTCATTTTATTCCAAGATGTGTTCCTCCAAATCTCAAGCCTTATAGATATCCATATGCCCAAAGGAGTGAAATTTAACATATGGTTGCAGAAATGGTAGAGGTTGGTACAATTATCCAACCAAATTTGATAAAAAAAGGAAGGTATGAATGGAAGAAAGGCGAAGTAGGGTGGGAGCTCATTCAAAAGTTGTCGAATATCCATGTTCCAACAATATTGCCAGAACTTGAGAAGGAAGGAAAAATCATATTGGAACCTGAAGCATTTATAGACTCGAGAAGTTGACAACTACGAAATTGATCAATTTCAAAGCATCTCATCAAGTGGAAGTACTTACCTATTGAAGATTTCACATGCAAGGACAATAATTTTATATAGAAGCATCAAGAACTACTCAATCATTGAGGACAACACTTTTTGAAGGAGAGGGGCATGTTAGGCCCATATACTATTAGTGTAACCCCTTATTGTTATTAGTACAACCCCCTTATATATTGTTGTACCCTTGTAGTCCCCATAGAAGCCCAATATTGTTATTATTGTGCCCTTACATTCTCATTGTTATGTCGGCTCTCATTATATTATGACCCCTTAGACTCCTATATATAGAAAGGAGGTCTTGTCATTTGTATCATCCAAAAATTGTTCATTTATGTAATTTAAATGAGGTTTCCCCCTCGAAGAGGCTAAATTCTAAGGCGTTGATATATCTTTTCTATCTTTTTGTGAGCTGGTTTCATAACATAAAATGCTTAGGGTTTAAGGTTTAGTTTATAGGGTTTAGGGTTTATTGTTTATGGTGTAGGGTTTAGGGTTTGAGGTTTAGGATTTAGGGTTTAGGGTTTATAAAACTTTATTAAGTGCTTTAATAAACACTTAAAAAATGTTATAAAACACTTTTTAAAATCTTAATAAATGATAAGGGTTTAGGGTTTGGGGATTGGGGTTTAGGGTTTAGGGTTTAGGTTTTATAACACCTTAGTAAATTCTTTTTATATACACTTAAAAAAAGTTACAAAACACTTTTTAAAATGTTATAAAATGTTGAGGTTTTAGGGTTTAAAACGTTATAAAATGCTTAGGGTTTAGAGTCTAGTATTTAGGGTTTATAAAACTTTAGTAAATCCTTTTAATAAACACTTAGAAAAAAGTTACAAAACACTTTCTAAAAATCTATAAAATGCTTAGGGTTTAGGTTTGAGGGACACTTTAGTAAATTATTTTAATAAACACTTTAATTTTTTTTTACAAAACTCTTGTTAAAATTTTATAAAATTTTTAGGGTGTAGGTTTTAGGGTGTAAGGTTTATAACACTTTAGTAAAATCTTTTAATAAAAACATGAAAAAATTACAAAATGCTTATTAAAATTTTATAAAATGTTTAAGGTTTAGGGTTTTAAAATATTATAAAATGCTTGCTAAATTGTAATAAAATGCTTAGGGTTAAGGGTTTATAACAATTTACTAAATTCTTTAAATAAACACTTAAAAAAAAGTTACAAAGGCTTGTTAAAATGTTATAAAATACTTCAGGTTTAGGGTTTGGGGTTTAAAATGTTATAAATTTCTTATGGTTTAGGGCTTAGGGTTTAGGTTGGGGGTGTGGGTATTAGGGTTTAGGGTTTATCATATATAATCCTTTAATAAATTCTTTTAATAAACACTTATAAAAGAGTTAAAATACGGTTGTTAGGGTTTAGGTTTTTTTTGGGTTTTTAGGGTTTACGGTTTATGGTTTTTTAGGCTCTAGAGGTTTTTTAGGGTTTAGGGTTTGGGGTTTAAGGTTAAGGGTTTAGGGATTAGGGGTTTAGGGTTTATAGCACATTATTAAATGGTTTTAGTAAACACTTAAATAAAAGTTACGAAACACTTTTGAAAATTTTATAAAATCCTTAGGTTTTAGGGTTTGGGGTTTAGGGCTTAGGGTTTAGGGTCTAGGTTTTGGAGTTTTAGGGTTTAGAGTATATAAGAAATTAGGAAATGCTTTCAAGCTTTAAACTTTAGAGTTTATAAGGCCTTAGCAAATGATTTTAGGTTTTATCATTTAGGATTTAAGCATTAGGATATAGGGTTTGGGGTTTAGGGTTTAGGGTTTAGGTTTTATAACACTTTAGTAAATTATTTTAATACACACTTAAACAAAAGTTACAGAACACTTTCTAAAATGCTATAAAATTCTTAGTGTTTAGGGTTTACCATTTGAGGTTTACGGTTTGGGATTTAGGGTTTCAGGATTAGGGTTTAGGTTTTAGGGTTCATGGTTTAGGGTTTATCGTTTAGGATTTATACAACTAAAGTTACAAAATGCTTTTTAAAATAAAAATAAAAAAAATAAGCGTTTAGGGTTTAGGGTTTAAAATAAGTAAAAGATCTCTACCCTACAATTCTCTGTCTCACAAAAACAAGTGATATGAACTCACTAGAAGGGAAGAAACCCCTGTTCAATTGTGTTTCACCTTTGACTAACTGTGGGTAGGGTAGAGATATTTTACAAGCCCTCTCCACCCTCCAAATTATGTGTCCAACATGATGTTGTAGCATCACTTCCTATGCCCTAAATAGAGATCAAAACACCACACAAACGTAGCACAAAAAATGATCCAAACTTACCTTAGAACTTTGGCCTTTTCTATCAAGAATATCCACACCCAGACATAAGAGAAACTCCACCTCTTGTGCCGAATTCATCCTCTTGTTAGCTTGTGAGCTGCCTCAAGTTCATTATCTATCTCAAAGGAATACCTAATTTTATTTGCAATTTGAATGTGCTCTAGACATCCAACACTTAACTTCTATTTTTATGCACACACGTGGCTCGATGAATTTTTTCTTGGAGCATACTTTAGCCCATGCTAACATTCCCAACTAGACAAATTATCCACCAGCCACATATAAAAATTAATATCTCTTATTAGACACCTCTATTTTGTGTGACTTTCGCTAACCTTTTTTTCTTTATGTGTCCTCTAATACCTTGAAGTGTCAAATTAGTCAAAGTCAAATTGTTTGTTTCCCAACTCATTTAGGTGCAAAACCCCAAGCTTGGGTTCCAATCCCACATTGCGTTGGTTGTGCTTCTGCCTCCATACACTGATTTCAAGGGCTTCAATTACTTCCCAAGCTACTAAATCTCAACAAACTCTTTAAATATAGATCCATAAGAGATTCCCCATTAGACTACAATTGACTGTATGTTTGTAGAAATAATTCAATAGGCTAACAAAATATTCCCAATTCCACCATAAGCTCGAGAAGGGCAAGGGGATATAGTTTACCCTTTTCAGACACTGGAAAATAAGAAGGAAGGAAAGAAAAATTATACATGAGTCCATTTACATTTTACATATAAGTACCTCTCATGTAATATTCTGAGAAGATTACAAGTTAAGACTCACAATGTTCGAAACTGATTCAAACATGAACATATAATACCAATTGACAAGAAATTTTTCTGGGTATTTAACTAGAAGGCGAAAAATACCTAAAAAATTTAGACTCAATTCCCTGAGAAGTGTTGGAGCACACCCAAGAAAAGGGTAAAATAGCAAAGAAGCATAGAATTGCAATAATTTCTAGCATCATATATTGGAGGAGAGGAAGCTAGGTCCTTGTCCTCTCCTCATAGTTTTTTTTAGGCTTCCTTTTTAGATTGATTTTGTTTGTTTGTTTATCTATGTAGGTATTGGTGTCCTTTTTATTTTATTTGTTGTTGATTTATTCTTCATTATAGTTTATTTTCTTGATCCTTCTTGTTTTCTATGTATTTTATCATCCTAATTGTTCTTAACTCTTTTAGTATTTTTGTTATTTGTTTAATTTCTATTGCCTTACATGAAATACCTTCTTTAGCATCAAACATAAGGCAATTAAAGAGAGAAATAAGAACACCTTTGTTTACCTCATGAAAACACTCGCATGGAAAAGTTTTTTGAGAGACCCTAAAGCCAGAAATGAAAATACTCTCTCTAGACAAAATTCGCAATAAAGGTAAAAAATCCTACTAACAGAGATGTGGAAAACCTCAAATCACTAAGTGGAGGGCCGATACCCTTTTCAATTTTCTCGAACCCACATAGAGAAATTTAAAATCTGTTAGTTATCAACTTTTTAAAGCCGTGAGAAATAATTCTAATAAAAGAACAAAATACTTGTTAGATCAGTGAGATTTAAGGATAACTGTTACATGTTAGCAACCTCATAATCACATCTGATAATAATATATTAAACCACTTCAAACCACAATATTCTTTAGGTAAACCAGTCTACCTCAGGGAGGATAGATACGGGATAAGAGGAAAGAATCGTATATGATGCAGAAGGATATGAGAAATCAAGAAGATAAAACCCTGATCAAACATACATATAACCTAGCTCCCAAACCCAACAATGTGAATGGTGAAGGAGACAATGAAGGGGGTAGTAACCCCAGTATTTTGTTGAGGCATTTACCACCGTTGGGTCTCCAAGCTCAATTTATGTCGCCCCTATCTGACATATCACATTGGCGCTCCAATTCCCATTAAGGTGATCATAGCTATATTGCCATTGTCCATATGGAATGGCATAGTGTGGTGGAGGTGCTTCAAAGTCAATGCATAAGAACGATAAACAGTGTGATGGAAATATATATTCACTTTCAAAGGCATGGCCACGAGTTTCTAAATGTTTGCAAACCTTTTGTTAGGTCCCCATAATACTAGTGATTACCCCATTACTATTGTCATTATAACCCTTATTGATATTGTTGTGCCCCTATTTTCCCCATATTGTTATTACTGTCCCCCATAGAATCACTCTATTGTTATTTTTGTGCCTTTATATTATTATTGTTAGGTTGGCTGGGTTATATTGTGACTCCTTAGACTCATACATATAGAAATGAGGTTTTTTTCATTTGAATTATCGAAGAATCATTCATTTCTTTAATGTAAAGGAGGTTGCCCCCTCGAACAGACTGAATTCTAACATGTTGATCTATCATTTCTATCTTTTTGTGAGCTGGTTTCATAACATTTGGTATCAAAGATTTGGATTCTAGGCTTTCACTGCTCCAAATAGGTCATCGTGGCATTTTTGCTATAACATTTTTCTGAGACGTTTTAGAAGCAAAAAAAAAACCCCATTTCTGACGAAATCGCATTGAACCTCGGGTCTAAATTTCAGAGATTTTTGCAATATATTTGCAGAGATATGATCAGAGGAAGTTGGTCTTTTTGCAAACTCCTGAATTACATTCCAAACAGGTGACCTGTGGAAAATCGTCATAACTTTCTCTCTGAGCATCAGATTGAAATTTCGTAAGAAGGTAAAAAAAGAGGACAGATTCTAGTTTCCTGTATATATTTTTTAGAGCCAAAGGTCGAAACAGGTACACGTGGCATGTCATACAATTTCACTCTACTGAACTAGTCAATAATCAGGTCACTGTGGGAGATTTGGCATAACTCTTCCTTGGAGAATCTAATTGGGGTCAGACTGGTAGAATTGGAAAGAGGACACAAAGGGATACTACAGAACACAATTTTAGAACTGGATGATCTGAAATTACAGAGATACATGAGAGGAAATATCGAGCTCCTACGAAGTGAAAAATGGTGTCTAGATTTTTTGTAATTTTTGCTTAAGCTTGGTTTGAAAAATTATTTTGAAGGAATTCAAAGGGCATGGTAGAGCATTATTATCGATAACTGATTCCCCAAGGAAAGAAAATACAAACACTTAGTAAGCAACCTGAAAGCTCTAGCATGACTCATGAAGAAGATGAAGAAATGCTACATGATATATCAAAATTACAAGACTAAGTGCAACAAATGTCACTCTCACAAAAGCTAACAGAAGCTAAGATAAATGGTGTGGAATCTAAGATAAAGGGTGTGGAAGCTAAGATGAATGGCGTGGAAGCTAAGATTGACAATTTGAAGATAGATTTGTAGACAGATTTGACAAATTTTCTACAAGAAATACTTACTAATGGTGAAAGGGTAGTAAAGGAAACTCATCATGTGAACAAAAGAAATGTTAATCATGATTTCATAGACTCTAATGTTGGATCGAAGACCCACAATATTCCAAAAATCGATATGAGGATGTTTGATGGCAAGGACCCTGCAATATGGATATTATAGATGGAGCAAGTTTTCGATCTCAATAATGTGCAAAACACACAAAAGGTACGTATTGAAACTTTATATTTGGAACCAAATCAGTATGCATGGTATCAATGGCTTTGCTCTCGTAAACAAATTATCACTTGGGAAATTTTTATAGAATAATTGACAAAACATTATGAGGATACAAAAAGCAACACATTTTTTAGCTAATTGATAAGTCTCAAACAAAAGGGTTCAATAATGGAGCACATTGAGGAGTTCCAAAAATTGAACATAAGCGTAAAAAATATTCCAGAGGAGCATAGGACTGATGTGTTAATAGGGACTCTAAAGGGTAATATCCAACATGATGTTCACCTTTGGGAACCTGATTCATTAGAGAAGGCATTCAGGTTAGCAAGAAAAAAGGAAAGAAAAATTATGGCAACCAGGAAGCATACCACTCACAACTATAAATATGGAAGTGTTGTTGCCCCTAGTCTTACACAACCTATAAGGTTGAAACCACAACAGTTGGAAGAAAAAAGAGCAAAAGGGATTTGTTACAGTTGTGATAGAAAATACACTAAAGGTCATAAGTGTGCTGAGAAGAAATTATTCTACATAGATTGTGAAGAGGAAGAAGAAAAGGAGCAAGAAAGGTCAAAAGAAGAGGATATACTCCAGGAACAAAGCCTAGATAAATTGACCATATCTGTAATGCATTGGCTAGAATTACCACTCCTCAAACAATAAATACAGAAGGACAAATCAAGAATAAAAAGGTAATAGTGTTGATTGATTCAGGAAGTACCCACAATTTTATTCATTGTAAGCTAGCAAAAAGAATTGAATTGCTTCCTATATCCAGCACTAGAGTGTCATGCAAATGGAGGAACAATAAATTTCTCTTGAAAGTTCCATAATATCAAGCTATCCATGGGAGAATATGTATTGACTAGCTCAATGATTGCCATTCCAATGGGAGGTGATGATGTTGGACTAGGAGTCCAATGGCTACAATCGTTGGGTACAATAACCTTTAATTTTCAAGAACTTTTCATGAAATTTTCTACAAAAGGAAAGGAAGTTGAATTAAGGGGTATTCCAAGGAAACCAGGAAGGATAATCAACTCTAATGGTATGAAAAAGCCTCTAAAAAAGGAACAAAGAGGTGTAATTGCACAATTATGTTCGCTAGATGTTTCCACATTGAAATCATCTATTTATACATATCTCCAAAAAGTCTTGGACAATCATTCCAAGGTATTTGAGATTCCCAAAGGTCTCCCACCTATTCGTGATTATGATCATGATATTCATCTGATTCGAGGAAGTGTTCCTCCAAGCATCATGCCGTACATATATCCCTATTCCCAAAAGAGTGAAATTGAACATATGGTTGCATAAATGCTAGAAGCTGGTATAATTCCACCTAATCAAAGTTCTTTCTCTGCTCCAGTAGTATTGGTGCACAAGAAGGATGGATCATGGTGCATGTGTCCAGATTATAGGGAGCTCAACAAGCTCGCTATTAAAGATAAGTTCCCCATTCCTGTCATTCATGAGTTACTGGGTGAACTGCATGGATCAATTTACTTCACCATGTTGGATCTTCGTTCAGGATATCATCAAATCAGAATGAAGATTGAAGACATTCTGAAAATGGCATTTAGAACTCATGAGGGTCATTATGAATTTTTGGTCATGCATTTTGGCCTTACCAATGTACCTTCTACATTTCAAGGTTTGATGAATTCCATTTTCAAACCCTTCCTTAGAGAATTTGTGTTAGTATTTTTTGATGATATACTAATCTACAACAAGTCTTGGAAGGATCATGTTGAACATGTTGACAGGGTGCTACAACTATTGGAGGAGAAAAAATTATATTCAAAAAGATCCAAATGTTTCTTTTGAGTACAAGAGGTGTAATATCTGGGTCATATTGTATCTCATGAATGAGTTAAGGTAGGCCCTAGCAAAATTAAAGCCATTAAGGAACGGAAAATCCCCACATCCATAAAGCATATATGAGGATTTCTTGGGTTGATAGGGTATTATTGCAAGTTTGTTAAGAATTATGGGAGAATAGCAGCACCTCCAACAACATTATTGAAGAAAGATGCATTTTCCTGGACTCCAGAAACAACAAAGGCCTTCAAACATCTTAAAGAGGCAATGTGCCAATCACCGGTCGTAGCTACACTAGACTTCACAAAAACCTTTATCATGGAATGTGATGCTTTAGGAAATGGAATTAGTGTTGTTTTAATGCAAGATGAAAGACCCACTTCTTTTGAAAGTCGTCCAATCAAGGGAATTTTTTTACACAAAGCTATTTGTGACAAGGAAATGTTGGCAATACTACATGAACTTAAGAAATGGTGACCCTACCTAATGGGAAGACACTTCAAGGTAAAAATGGATCATGATAGCCTTAAATATTTTTTAGAACAAAGATTATCCTCTGAAGAGCAACAGAAGTGGGTCACAAAGATGTTGGGTTATGACTTTGAAATCATCTACGAAAAAGGGAAGCAAAATGTGTTGGCAAATGCACTCTCAAGAAAGGCTGAGGATGTGGAAGCATTGTTGTGTGCCATTTCTACTATCCAACCAGTTTGGATAAACGAAGCAATGGAGGAATGGAAGAATGATGAAGAAGTGTTGGCACTTATTTCAAAGTTACAACAAGATTTCAGTATATCTAATACATTTAACTGGAAAAATGATTCGTTATGGTACAAATATCTCTTATGCCTCTGTAAGAATTCCCAACTCAAACAAAAGATTCTTATGGAATTGCACACTTCTCCCTTAGGAGGGCACTCAGGATTTTTAAAAACTTGCCACAAGGTTAAGAAGGAATTTTTTGGGATGACCTTAAATTGGATATTCAAAAGTTTGTGGTAGAATGTTTGGTTTTCCAACAAAATAAAGTTGAAACAATTAAGACCCTGGGTCTATTACAACCTTTATCCATTCCAAGCCAACGTTGGGAGGAGGTTTCAATGTATATTATCACAGGTTTACCCAAGTCTGGGGGAAAGAGTGTCATCATGGTAGTAGTTGATAGACTTACCAAGTATGCACACTTTTGTGCATTATCACATCCATTTAAAGCCAATACAATTCCCACTGCATTTATGGAAACAATTCAAAAGCTACATGGAAACCCAAAGATTATTGTAAATGACAAAGATCCCATTTTCATTGGAAATTTTTGGACAGAATTATTTTCTTGTCTCGTTACTCAGTTACCTCATAGCTCATCTTATCATCCTCAATATGATGGGCAAATTGAGATTGTAAACAAATGATTGGAAGGATATCTTTGTTGCTTTGTATCTAATAAACAAACATAATGGGTCAAATGGTTGCCTCTAGCTGAATGATGGTATAACACTTCCTTTCATACAACAACAAAAATGACCCCATTTATGGCATTTTATGGATATCAGCCACCATCCATCACATCATATTTAAGAGAAAATTATAAGGTTCAAGTAGTGGAACATCACATCGAGCATCAACACCAAGTCCTCCAACTCTTAAAGGATAACCTCATGTTGGTGCAGAATAGAATGAAACAACAAGAAGATCAACATCGCAGTGAAAGGTTGTAGGTGAATGGGTATTCATACGACTACAACGATATAAAAATGTCCCTCAAGCAAGATAAGAAGGATAATAAATTATGGTCCGTACAAGGTGTTGCAAAATATTGGTACTATGGCATACAAATTTGAGCTTCCTGCAGCTTCTCGAGTGCACCTAGTTTTCCATGTCTCATGTTTAAAGAAGGTTATAAGTGACAAGCTCCCAGTTAAAACAATATTACCATAACTTGATAAGGAAGGAAAAATTATATTGGAACCAGAAGCATTCACAGAAACAAGAACTTGACAGCTACAAAATCGATCAATTTTGGAGTATCTCATCACGTGGAAGAATTTATCTGCTCAAGATTCCACATGGGAGGATGAGAATATTATACATAAGCATCCATAACTACTCAAGCATTGAGGACAACACTTTTTTGAAGGAGAGGGTTATGTTAGGTCTGTATAATACTAGTGATTACGCCATTACTATTGTAGTTGTATCCCTTATTAATATCGTTGTGCCCCTATTGTCCCCATATTGTTATTATTGTGCCCCATATAATCCCTCTATTGTTATTTTTTTGCCTTTATATTATTATTATTAGGTCGTCTGGGTTATATTGTGACTCCTTAGACTCCTATATATAGAAAGGAGGTTTTGTCATTTGAATCATCAAAGAATCATTCATTTGTGTAATGTAAAGGAGGTTGCCCCCTCGAAGAGGCTGAATTCTAAGTCATTGACCTATCTTTTCTATCTTTTTGTGAGTTGGTTTCATAACAAATTTTATCCAAAAAAAATAACCAAAGGTTTTTACATGTTCATCACCTAGGTAATAAACCCTCCATGATGAAATGCACATGGACCAACATTAATTATTTTTACAAGATACAGTGATAGGATGGAATATCCACCTTATTAACTTTAATCAGATGTTTTACAATGGAACAATTTTTTTATTAAAATATGGTTTCCAATAAATTCCACTTGCCTAAGAGGAAAATAAAAATGATTTTGAGGTAGCAATGTGAACACAAAGTACACAAGCATGTTATACACTTAACTATTTAAGTAAAAATAATGTAAGGAAATGCACATATTCAAGATAATGAATTAAGTAAGAATGCAAACTAGAAAACGTAAAAACAGATAAAAAAAATAAAACAAAAAAAATGTGCAAATTTTTGGGTGGAGTACATCATACTATTTTTTATTTTTCTTTTTTATACCACCATACTTTCTCCTTAAATTTGGAGTAACAATAATTTCAATGTTATCATTATTCTATACAATGACGCTTCCCTTTAGTTTTCAACAATTTAGCCAAGACTTAGAGCTACCAAGTGGTTTTGAGTGAATTTTGAAGCAATATTAGGAAATATCTCCTCTTCCATTTTGTTTATCTCATTATTTTATATTAGGTAAGTAGACATAACCATGCTATCAAATGGGAAAAAAATGCTTCTATTATGAAAATATAATTTGGTGTATCATCATTAATTTTAAAATTCTAATTTATTAATGATTTTTTATTTGCTCTATCATTTTTAATAATTTCAAAACTTTATAAAAATACCACAACCACATTCACCGATGTGGTCAATATATGCCAATCAATGTCTTTTTCATACATCTATAGACATAAAAATGTTGGAAAATCTCGTCAATATATTCATGTTAACCCCATTAGTAAATGTGGTTGTAGTTACAACCGAAATGTGTATGGTGTATTCCTTGACCATGGTTGACCATGGTTGGTGAGGTTGTATGAGGTTTCTCAAGGTTGATGAAGTTGACTATCATCAAGCTTACTGTTGAAAATATACATGGCGGAGGCAGAATATGAATGATAAACATTGAGTTGCATATATTAATGACATGATATACATTTATAGTAGATTGGATTGACCAGTGGGTTCCATATTCCAAGGTCTCTTCGAATCCAGTGGTTGTTCACATTCCACACCAACTCATAGAGGATTAGGTGTCCAACATTCCCCCCTTAATCCGAAGGGGCATTTATGAGTCCAAGAAGAGAGTTGTAATAGAAAATGTGCAAAAGTGGATGGCAGCACTATGCTAAATGTGCTCTTTGGAATGTTGGTATAAGGGGGTTGGTTTAAGGATGAGAACCAACACTAGAACACTTTGTGCAGTTCCGAGAACTCTTCCAAATATGGCATGAATTGAGGTCTTCTACTAGAGGAAGTTCTCCTCATGTTTTGAAGAGGGAGACCTTCAAACTTGAACGAGGGGTCTCACCCGACATAAAAAGGGAGAACCTCAACCTGAAAACGGAGGTCTCAACCTGTGATAGTTTAGGGATGACCAACAACTCTAGAATGCTTAATGAAATTCCTGGAATTCTTCCAAAACCGGCAAGAAGCTGAAGTCTTCTACTAAAGGAGGTGTCCCAAATTATTTTTAAGAGATGTCTCAAGCCCGCATAGATGGTTTAAGGATGAGCATCAACCAAAGGAATGCTTAGGGGCAGCTTTGTCTCTAGCCACAACTCTGAATCTAGTATGGCGAGTCATGGATCAGACTCACTTGATGTGGATTTGAAGCTTGTAGATGACCATCACTTCCTCCGTGTCAGATGAAAGGTGAGATGATGGAGAAAACTCAACTACAATATTGTTCAATACTATAGAACATGTTCTAAGATATGAATGAAATATATTCTTGGCTGTTGAAGCCCATTGTCAAGAAGCGATCCATCCAAGATGATTCTTTGTTCTTACAGGAGGCTTGTTTTTGAAGCATTTGGTTGAAGAATGAGTGGCTTTATGACAGTTCTCACATGGATGAAGATCAAAAGAGTAATATCTCATCTGTCCAACTCGGTCACAGTGTTCGCATTTAAGAACTTTTGGCTACAAATGTGGAGGAGCATAATCTAGAACAGGTGAAGGTGAACTGTCATGAAGGAATCCAACACTCTCAAACTGGAAGGACTTTTAGTAATATAGAATGTGAAAGGAAATGTCATTATCATATCCAAGACATGTTCTATGCTTTTTATGGACAACCTCTTCCGAAGGTCTGATGATGGGCTTGGTAAGCGTATGCTGAATTTCTGCTTCTGCATTTAACTCTGATCTTGAGATGGGTACTTCATCTAAACAAATATTAATCTCATTGACATGATTATTTTAAGGCAGCTCATGGGAGTCTATCTCAATTTTATCAGTAGAAATAGATTCATAATGATGACTCCATTGTTGTTATTCTGCTTGTTGGAGCTAAGATTCAAGCCTAAAAAATTCAATGTTTTGTTTTTCATTTTGTAAACAAATTCAAATATTGGAGAGAGTCTCCCTAGGGATTTGGAACATCTAATCAACAATGGAATAAATTAAGTATTTAGAAACTCTAATGCATCATCAAGTATAGCCATTTTCTCCAACCTTATAAAAGATATCTTAAGCTAGAAATTGCACAAAACCCTCTTTTTTTATAGTAGCTACAACTTACAACATTTTCTTTGAAATGATTGTCTACACACTCTTCAATGAATCTTTATATGCTATGAAATTAAACTCATTAGCTAGTCCAATCGAATAATATATATACCAATATAGTCTTCAAAGAATATGACAACACTAGCATATGACAATGAATGATCGTTCAACTATATGGATGAAACACCAACGCATAGGAATATTTGTCAATGCATAGGTCATAGATATTTGAACATGCTTCCCATACTTTGGATGGATGTTTGAATATATTTTTTTTAAATATCGTAGACAGTACCCTATAAGATTCTTCAACTATTCTCTTCCTATAGATATTACCAAAAGATCTCCCATAGTTTCTCCTTTCACACACTTTGTACAATATTTAATATAACATTTGGAACAATCTTAAAGTGATCTATCAACTCTCGTGGCTCTAAAACCATTCTATAAACCATCGAGGTAGTTCATTCACAATCAACCCAAAGGTTAAACTCTATTAAATGTATGACCCTTCAAAGAACTTTTGAATAGATCGGTGATGGTGATGGGATATTGTATACCTGGGCTTAGTTGGAAGTATCCTATGCATGAATATGTTTCTGTTGTACTTATCGTAGTCTTTTTAATTATTTTCATGCTCGCAGATGCTCAAATGCCCCCGACTTTCAATGTTCTGGGAGTGATGATTGTCTATGGAGCTCTACTAATGGATTATTTCATTGGGATTTTATAGGAGGCAATATTTAAAAATGAATCTAGCCACTTCACATATGGAAATGTTGTTATGTTCAACGGTCGTTGGGCTACCCCTTTTCACCATACCATTGGGGCTAATGGGTGAGTTGTTCAGAGCATGGATCTCCTTCTGCCAGCATCTATGCGTTTATCTGGTGCTCATTTTTGAAGCGATGATGAATTTCATTGGTCAACTATCAATGCTCTATCTAGTTAAAAAATTTTGTGGCAAAATGATTTCCATGGTGACCAGCAGCCAAACAAGTTCTTTATTAATGAATCGATTAGAAGGACTCAGCTCAATGCATAGGAATTCAACAGAGTTCAACAAACACACCAGCAGACAACGATGTGGGTTTGGAGGCTAGAATGTTATGTGCATAAGTGATGCATAGATTTCAGGGCGTTCGAGTGGATAGAGCATCAGAAATCATATGGTTAGAATAGAAAGAGTGTCAAAAATGAGTTACTGAGGTAGAGAATGCAACTAAAAGATAGCTGATAGGATATTCATCAAATGCGAGTTACTAAGCCAGAGAATACAACTAAAATATTGTTGATAGGATATTCATCAAATGCAAGACTCATAGTGAACCTTCATGCACATAGAAATCACAAAATCAGTGGCTCAAAACGAAGTAGGGCAAGAGAACACCCTCTTCGATACCATGTTAAACACATACATGGCAGAGGCAGAATATGACTGACAAACATTGAGTTGCATATATTATTGACATGATATACATTTTTAGTACATTGGAGTGACCATTGGATTCCATATTCCAATGTCTCTTGGACTCTGATGGCTATTCACATTTCACACCAACCCATAGAGGATTAGGTATCCAACACTTACAGTAATGACAATGCTAAATGTTACATTAATGTTATAAAAGAAATTACATTAATGGTTTATATGATTGATGGGGTTGACCATGGATGAAGATAGTTAACCATTATTGACCATATTCAACCACAACAATATTGATTAACCATTATGGCTCACCATATTCAAACATAAATACTTTGGCTCACCATGTTCAACCATTCTAACCATGGTTGACAATGGTTAGGAATTAAGAGTCGATAAAGCATGGAATGTTCTAGGTTGATTATGGTTAACTGAAGATGAGCATGATTAATCATTGTCGATCATGGTTAGGCATGGTTTACCATAGTTGATCATGGTTAACCACATTCAACCATAGAGACCTTGATCATGGTCAATGATATTCAACCTTGTTTGACCATATTCAACCATGGTATAATCATGGTTGACCATGGTTGATCATGGATGACCATAGAGACATTTTGTTATCATTATGTTTGACATTATTCATCATTAAAGATGTTAGCTTACCATGTTGATCTAACCTAACCATAGAGATCTTGATTAAAATAAATAAAAATAACTCATTATAATATTATATAATTTTCTATGAAATTTCTTCCCGAACATGCCCCGATTATAATTCCACTCAACACTAAAATATTGTTAATACTGGAACCCAAAAAAATCAAACCTACCACTAACAAATTCACAAAAAAATCAAACCTACCACTAACAAATTCACATAAATTTGGAGGAAAGTATTAATTTAACAAACTTCTAATTTTATATAGTCACATATCTAACTGATCCGATCGAATTTGGAGCAATGGTAACAAACTTTAATTTTATATATATAGAGATATGTGAGTAGGTATTTGTTGGTAATATAAAGAATTACCAACAAATTTGACATTGTAAGGATTGAGTTTCGGTCAAGTGGGTCTTCCCCAAGACCACTAGAAGCATTACGATGATTATGCCATGCATATTTTTTGTTAGGATATGTACAATTTTAATATTCTTGAATTTTGTTGCAACCTGTTTGAATAAGGTAATATATTCATTATTTTAATTATTAATATCTTAATTTATTCAACGTATCTTATAGCTTTAGTTTCTTTTATAGCTTTTTTATTTTTATATATTATATTTTCTTTATTATAGATGTATTTTTTTATCATAATTGTAAAATTTAATTTAATGATTTTAAAACTTTTCTAAAATTGAAAAGAGTTTCCCCACTAGATTTTCAGGTTGCATATTATTATTTTACTAAAATTTATTATTTTAATAAATAAGATCATAATGAAATTACTGTAGTTTTCTTTCAAAATTGAAGAGATTTCTTCCACTAGATCTTTAGATCGCATGATATTAATTTAGTGAATTTTAATATTTTACTAAATAAAATTATAATGGAATTATTGTAGTTTTTCCCATTTAATTGTTTTTTGTTTTTCTAATACTAGATATATTAGTAGAAAATCTTATTTAAAACATATTTAATATTTTTAATAGTGAAATGTTTTATATTCTTTTCATTATATAAAATTTATTATATTTTCCATTTTTAACATAAAATATCACCTATTGTTAAAAGTACCATCTATTTATATTGTGTATTAGATTCAAAATTTTCATACCTCCATCTTAAACATTAATCAATAAAAATTGGATTAAATATAGCAATAAAAATAAATAAAGACAGATGAAACCAGGGAAACTTTGCTTGGAAAATTAAACTACTATTCCGACAAATTTATTACTTGGGTTTTGGTCCGAGTTTAAATCTTACTGTTCAATCTTTACCCTGATATTTTAATACGACTATTGTACACATAATCTGTGCTATAAGGAACACTTATCCATGTGTATTATACCTGTATTAAATACCCATAACTAACTAATGTGATGAATTTCATTTTAACCAAGGCTTAACTATCTCTGGACTGTTCGCTTGCTTTTTTTTTTAACATTCACTCTAGCTCTGCCATGGCTTTGTGGCACAAGCAGGCCACCCCCCCTAGCTGGATGCCTCGAGATTTTCCCTTCCATCAATGGTGGTGTGCTCAGCTGTTTGATCTAAGGGCTATGATCTGTTCGGAAAATTTACCAATTCAGGGTTGTTGGAATTTGGCTCATTCGTTTCCCCAACTCTTGGCGCCTGTTTAAGCTTTACTCCTACCATCTCTGTCCGATTCTTTGGAAGTAGAAGGAAATCTTTCTCAGGGGCCAGCCATGAAAGCTGGAGCTACTTTTTCAACGGTAAGCGGTTGAATTCTCCCAATTCAATCTCGGTGGTATAATTCTCTTAAATATGATGTTTTATTTTTTTCTTATCCTTATTTCTCTTCAACACTAGGTTGTATGATACTAATCACTTTCCTTTCCTAAATTCTTAGTGTTTAACGGGTTTGAATGCGAGAAATTCTATGCTACCATCCCTTGAGATTTGTCGAATCTAGCATTCACTAGTACACAAGTTTTCTGGGTAAGAAATGGTACGAGGCGTTTCCCATTTGGTATATGATAGTTTCTTTTTGCTTTCATAGAGTTCTGAGTGCTCTGCTTCGTTCTATTGTTTGTTTTATATGGCTGCTCAGAGGGGAAGATTCTTCTAAAGCCTCATTAAACCCTTACGAATCTTCTTTGCAAACCTGCTACTCAGGTTGCTCTCTTGGCTACAGTGTTGTAGTTATGTATTTCTAGCCGAGAGCCTGGTAATTTCCTTGTCGGTAAATTATTGGTATTTTTAATCTCCTTTCTAGAAGTGAGACTTGTCAAGCAGCCTCGACCCTTGTAGACATTCTGTATAAGGTATATGTTTTTTTCTAATGGACTTGTATGGAAGCTGTGGACATTTTATAGCCTTAATCATAGTTGTATTATTAATTTATTTATGGTTTCTTGAAGTCATAAATATTATCTTGTTCCCTTCTACAAAAGTCTCATTCTGAATTTTACACATAGGTTGCATTCTCTATTATTTAAATTGACTTGTAAGCATTTCTCTGGATACTCTTTGAACATTGTTATTCTTGATTTACTAAGTGTAGAATATTATGATTTCCTTTTGCTGTAAAACCTTGCGTACTGATAAGTTTTTGAGATCATTTTCACTTGTGAAAATGCGTCTCTGTTTGAAGGTTATTTTGTTTTTATAGTTGATGAGTTTATAACTTAGGAAATGGGTAGGGTTTACTATTTGATGAATAGAGATTCTGCTATTTTATTTTCTCTTAATATCGCTCTGCTTTTACTAACGAACCTCATGGGATTTAATCCTTGTCAGGGTTTTGTTAGAGTTTCATTCCCCGAATGCCACTCCTGCTTAAGCCTGGAGGTTTCTTCAGGGTTTCTCGTTAGGAGTCTAGGCTGCTACTTAATTTTCATTAGAAGAATAATATAACTTAGTTGAATTTGCTACATTGTCTGGGTTCCCAACCTATGGCTTAGTTTGTTCCTCACACATAAAATCATTTCTTTTTCACTCTGACTCACACAAGTGTCCCATCTTGGAAAACTAAGGTTCACATGTTCTGGTGTCTCTCAACTTACAAGTTAAGCCATTCAGCT